>VZUA01086458.1:27269-38419 GCA_013401035.1 Horornis vulcanius
AACCCAAACCCCTGGATTCTTCAATTAAAAAAAAAAAAATTCAGTCAGCCCAAGAGGGTAAAAATGCTTTATGAAGCAAAGATATCTTGTGTTCCTTCTCTAATTAGCTGACTCTTCAAGGTTTCTTTTTTCATAAAAAAGAAAAAGTTGCAATACTTTGTTCATTCATTTTGTTCATTTATTTCTTAGAAGACAAAGCCACAGACCAAGATCTCTTGTGCTCCTCACCTGCCCACATTGCCAGAAGCTGCCTCAAAACAATCCTGCAGCAAGAAGCCAGTGATCTGCTTCACCTTTTCTCAGATTTAGGTGAAATGTGGCCCAACCAATTCTGCTTTAAAATGTTCCTGACAGGATTCAAAAACTGCCAGGACCACCAATAAATCCCGCTGTGAGAAGACACTGAGAACAAGATGGTTTATCTGGGAAGTTCCAAATTGCCACTGGAGAGTCTGTGCCAGAACTGGGTCACGGCCCCTCTGACCCTAATTAATATTTCCCACAACAAATGGGACGTGCCAGCTTCTCAGGACAGTGGGAGACCTCCACACACTTTTTCTGCCTATTTCCTGTGGTTCCATGTCCCCCAAACATCCATTATTTCAGCTAATTAAAGGAGTGGCTCTGCACTAAGCTCTGCCTGCCAAAGGCACTGGAAAAGATGATGAGCACAAAAGCCACCCACATCTACAACAGAGCTCACAATCAATGCTCACTGTCCCAAAAGGAGACTTAAAACCCCACAAAAACCAGATATGAAGCACAGAGAAATACTTAAAAGGCAAAAATCCAGCACTGAAGGGATCTTTTTCACTATTATTGCAGATCTTGGGAGTATTTTGAAATTGTTTACATGCCAGCACCACACATGCATCAAGCTGATCTGCACTGAACATTTTCCAGCAAACACCCGGGGCATGCTGACAATTTTAGGTGCAGTTGTGTAAAGTGAACAATTATCACCAGAATCATTGGAAATTTTCTATTTATAATACTTTTAACCTGCAAGGAAAAAAAGCATTTGCTAATGCAAGCCTGAAAGGAAAATATTAAGTCCCGGGTGGAAAAATGCTCTGGAATTCTGCCTTTTCACTGGGCTCCAGAACAGAATTATGAGAAACAGACGCCTCCAAAGGCTTTAGCTACAGCTTACACAATAATTTCTTCATCATCCAGGATAATAAGGGAAGAGGGGACAGAAAAGTCTCAAATGCTGGTAACACTGGGACTCAGCAGTCTCAGTGGGCAGCTCCAGCACTGCCAGATCTGGGCAGGTTCCTGCATTTGTGTGTGCACTTCCCAGATTCCTGGGACTCTGGGAATTGTTTGTATTGTCCAAGAAGTTAAAACAAAACTGAGCTGGTTATTCTTTGCTGAAGTGCAAAAGAGGCTGCACAAAGGCACTACAAGGAAATGGGGTCAGGGAGAGCACAAAGAATTACACTGGAATATGATTGTCAGAACAAACCCATCATGGCACTGTGCAAACCACACTGGAAAGTGCAAAACAGATCCAGGGTCACTAATGACACCTGCAGCTATCCATGGAAAAGGAACAAGGGATTGGGATGTGCCTCTCCTCTGCAAGAGGACAGGATGTTCCCCACTGGTTGTTGGTGAAGTGCAGCTCCGCTTGCACTGCTCTGGGCTGTACCTGGTGGGAGAGGAGCAGGGCTGTGATTCCCTCTGGGCAGAGAAGGAATGGGGCAGGGATGTCCTCCAGCAAGCACAGGGCAAAGACTGCCTCTCACAGAAGGTGGGAATAGCCCCCATCCCTCCAGCAATGCCCTCTTTGGGGAGCAAAGGATCAGCAAAGCCCACAGGGAACAGTGATGCTGTTAACTTCCACCCCCAAAGAGGAGTTATTGAGAGCTCCAAATGGCCAGAGAGTTGCTGTATTGAAAATACGAATGACTCAGCTCTAGAGTGAAAGTTTCTATTTTTGTCTTTTGGCCTCGGTGATTTGGTTCCCATCCTACAGCTTGAATCATTCAGAAATGTGCTTCTGCAGGCAAGGCCAGCTATGCCACTCTTGCTTTCCAATTTTTAAATTGGAAGATATACATTAAGCATGCAGAAGTATGACACCACTTTTGGATTTTCTTTGTGTTCATTTCCAGGCATGGCTGGAAAGGGTGGATTGTTAAATGATGAAAGGTGTCTCCAGTGAGACCATTCCTGTCCAATTGAATCAAATATTACAGCCATGAAACCAAACCAAGACTGGATTTTATTTGAAACTCCACAAAATAAAATTTCATGGCTAACTTTCTTCTGAACTTTTCAAGCTTTCATCAGAAGGGAAAAAAATCCCACACACCAATGTTTTCTCTCTTTCAGAGAAATAATTTGCTCAAAATTATTCTTCTAAAAAAATTAAAGCATTAATTATTCTCACTGGGGAAGCACCACCTCATGGCCAGCCCACTTCTGCTGCTTAGACACGTATTTAAAATTTGCTTTACAAAGAAGCAAATGTTTTTAGCCCCAGCTGTGAGAGGCTACATGTGGAGGGCTCAGGAGGGATTTGCTGTCTGTGAGTGAGAGGAAGATGGGCCCAAGGTCTCTGTTCAGGTCTCTTCTCAGCACAGATCTTCTACCAGCTCCACCAAAGACACACCCAGAGACCCCACACCGTTTCTGAGTTGGGAAAAGGAGCTCCTGAGCTTGTGTTTCACTTTCATAACAGATGTCAACATCTTCCTCAATGGAAAACCCATTTACAGCACTGCAACTCCACTGGTCAAAAGTAAGAGCACAAAAGCAGCCAAAATCTGTCTCTCCAGAAAGACATAAGGTGTAGGAGTGTGACACGAGAACACTGACCCACACATCCCTATCAGCTACTCTGACTAAAGTTTGGAGAAGGAGAGAATATTTTTTTAATTAAAAAAACCTGATAAATTCAGGAGACACATCTAAAGGAAGAAGCATTTCAAAAGAATTGAGGGGGCAAATATCCCACGCAGCAAAATCCAAGCTTAGTACATGTTAGACACAGTTCAGTGAGCTTCTTTACTGTGCCTGCTTGACTAATAAAATACTCCTTGCTACCCTCACTTCCCATTTATCACTAAGACAACCACTCTGGATCAGTGTAAGTAAAAGTGTTGCATGCAGAGAGAAAGAAAATGCAATCAACATATTGGATATGGTTGGCATTAAGAGACTTGAGGGGAAAATATGGCAACAGCACAGCCAAGGGGAGTGCAGAGCTGGGAAGAACACCAGGGGAAAGGGATGGATATGTTAGACTGGAAAAGAAAACAAAAATCCACACAAAACAGTGAAGAGAAAGAGGCTCCACTGCAGCTTCTACTGAACTCAATGTGAGCACTTCCCACTTCTGACTCTCCTTCCACAGCAGTCAGAGAAGATCCTGGTTTCCAGGACAGACTGTCTCAGAGGGAGGATCACCTGAACAGCTGTGTCTGGAGCAGAAGAGAAACCTGATGGAAAATCCTCTGCTGTTGGCCCAGCCAGCCACCAAAGCCTTAATGGGGCCACCAAAAAAACCTCATAAAACCTTCCCCTACTTGTGACAAAACCTACAAGTGGCAGAAATGCCTGCTTTTGCAGGGAGGTGTTTTGTCTTCCTGGTGCCTGGGAGTATCAGCACCCATGTCATGAATGGAGGACAAGGATTCTGCCTGGGAGGCTCCTATGCCCATGCTGTGACCTCACTGCAGCTCACAGCATTTTTGGATGTCTGCTCCAAGGCAGAGACAGCAAAAATGAGGCAGGGCACAGATCATCCCCTTCCCACCAACCTTGGACAAACTCTGACCCACTGCATCCAGAAACCTGGTCCTGTCCATGCAAATGGCTTTGATTTGGCAGCTTTTATTCCCACCCTGCCACTGTGTGAATGGTCCAAAGTGCAAAACATGGGAGAATTATGGCCAGGATTACAAGCTCACTTAAGGAGCCAGGCTTTTTGTTTTTCAGGCTATGTATGAGATCTGAAAAAGGATCCTGTCCATTAGTGTTGTAAAAAAAAAAAAAAAAAGTTCCTGTTTGATGCAAAAATAAAAGCATTTTCAAAGGCTCTTTGATGTGAAAGACAGAAAGACGTGCAGGCAGATTCTGGAGGAGGTCTTGTCTTCAGCAATTACCAGCACTCTTTTTGAATCCTACTCCCCAGACAGAACTTTTATATGAAGTAGATAACCATGCTGCAGAGGGTATCAGCTCTAAACCTTGTGGCTTTTCAATTAAGCAGCAATAACCTCCAGTCCAAAAACTCCTTAACCAAGACGGGAATAAAACAAACAACCCCCCAAACCAATTAACTGCAGGTGAGGCAATTCCAAAGACATACTTGTTTTCAAAAGATTTCATTTTGAGCTCTTCTCGGGTAGCCATGCCAGTTTTCCAAGCAATATTTTGATCATTAAAACAAGAAGTGATGCAATTTCCACAGTGACCACAAACATACCATGAATATTTGAACTAAATTTATCCAGACTTCTTGTTTGAGTCACTGCTTTGGTTTGTTATTTTTCCATGATTTTCAGCTATGCAGAGAGAGGAGCTGGGGACAGCGTGGGACTGAGTTTTCCCCAGCAGTATCTCAAATGCCAACCTTTATGCCTGGGAGCCACACACTGACTATTAGAGAGGAAATGGAACTGCTCCTTCAGCTCCCAGCCCCAGGTCCCTGCTCCTTCCCACCACTCTTCTGTGCCAGACTGACCCTTTCCCTCACCCCTGGGTGACACCAGTGGGGCTTGTCTTGGCAGATGGGGAGTTCCTGAAGCTCACCAGGGGTCTGCTGCCCTCTCCAGCTGCAGAGGGAGAGCCAAGAGAGGATCTGCCTCAGGTTTCCCACTGTGCACCTCCATGGCAGACCCCAAGTCTTCCCAGCAACACGAACTGCTGACTCCCAGAGTCCCTCTGACAGCAGAAGGGCTTTTGGAAGGGTGAGAGCCTTTCCTAAAGCTTAAAGACTTTTTAAATAGGTCCTCTAAAGTGAGGGAAAGGCACAAAAAAAAAAAAACCAAACATGGAGACACTTCTGTTGTGAAAATATCAGCAGCTTACATAAAAGAGCTGCTGCTGTGGTGATACATAATCATGCAAATAAGCAATTGCTGACCCACTAATGAGCACACAGACTTGGATTAAGGGAAGGAACTAAATATCACCCTGACTTGATGTAAAATCTGAAATAGAACCTATTAGGAGGCAGACTTCATGGTTGAGTCACCATCCCAGGGTGGGGTTTAAAAGCTGTGTCGATGTGGCACTTGGGGACATGGTTTAACGGTGGGCTTGGCAGTGCTGGGAGAAAAGTAGGACTCAGTGACCTTAAAGGTCTTTTCCAGCCTTAAAAATTCCATAATTCTGTGATTTTATATAGCAGATTGGGTGTTGAATGGTATAAAATCCATCCCCCCCATCTGCAATGCAAACAGTTTCTCCCATCTCACTGTCTTCTGCAAGCACAGCCCTGGCAGCCCCATTATTGATCAGAGAGTGAAAAACAAACAAACCACAGACTTAATGCTGTAAGGATCCCTGAAGATCCCATTATGTCAGTGCAAAGAATTTAATGGGTTTTGGATAAGGCCTCCATAGGCTCTGGGGGGGATAAAACCCCATAATTCATAGCATTTTCTTAATGCAAGCATAAAATCACCTGCAACATCTGTCAAAACAATACATCAATTACAGGCCTGGTAAAGGCTGAGTTGGTGTGAACACTATCAATTGCTTTTTTCCCACTGAAACAGAGGACAGCAGTTCCATGACCCCAGAATCAACCCTCACCTGAAAGCTCCCTCATAAATCACACCTCAAGAACATTGTAAAGAACTCCCTGTGTACAAGTTCTATGGGCAAAGGATTTTTTTTACTACCTTATCACCTTTTGGGTTTTTCCAGGCTTCTTGATAGAGTTGTCATAAGTTACATTTCAGTGTAATAAACCACAAATACATTTTAACATGAAGATGTAAAAATAAAGCTGTAAAGCAGCAAATAATTCCAGATGCAGCTCAGATAAAGATCAATGTTTTACTGCTGCCTGTAAATCTAACTGGCTCTCAGGTCAGACTCTCTGTTCAATTAACTTCCCAAGGACTTTACTGCACCACTGGCTCTCCCAGCAGCTCTGCCCTCCTTGATACAGCCCTCAAGTTCAAGAGCAGGCTGGCTTTGATGGTTTTTGTCAGGAAAATTGTAAATGCCTCAGCATTCCTTGCCCCTTTTTGAAATGCAGGCTGGGTTTGGAGAGATGTTGTAACACCCAGCTCTGCACAGGAGGGCAGGTTTAACCACAGGCATGTTCAGCTGCAGACCAGCCTTCCGCAGGAGCCCTTGGCCCCTTGTGAGATTGCACCACTTCTGTATGAAGAGTTTATTTAAATATTTAAAAATACAAGCCTATTACTGCCTTACTGGTGTACTTCCTATTCCTGCTGAGCATTTCCTACTTCTCCTTCTGCAGGGCACTCTGCAGCGAGACTGACTCACATACAAAACCTTGTTCTATTTCTGCTTCTTTAGCTCATAGGAGCCCTTTCAGTTTGCTGTTTGGACTCAAATTTACTCACAGCTTAACAAGCAGGAAGAAAAACAGAAAACCTTCAAGGCTGATTTAGTCTGATTACGGAGAACTTCACACAACTGACACACTTTGCAGCTCTCCAGTGCTCTGTGTGCTCAGTTCACCTCCCAGATCCTCTCCTTGTCCTTCTCACCCCATACTGTCATAAAACACTCAGGGCAATGTAATTACAGGGTGATGTGTGGATGGAAAAAGCAGGACAGAGGCTGTGAGTATTTTCCCCTGTTACACAGCACAACGTGTCCCAAGGCCCAGCTGCTGCTCCTGTCCCCACTCACAGCTGATGGGAAGGTTTTAAGGTCTGCATGGTGATTTCATGAGGAACAAACTGCTAACAGTGGTGCTGATTTTCCCTTCCTCTTTTATTCAGCAGGAAAGATTTTTAAACAAAATTATTCAGGCTGCAAGCTCCTGCCCTTCACATTTAAGACAACAATGGTGCAGAACTGTGAGGAAATCACAGAATCAGAGAACAGGCTGAGTTGGAAAAGGCCCATCAGGACCATTAAGTCCACCTCTGCACATATCCTGCCCTGATGCCAACCAGGAGCAAAGCTGGAAGCACTAAGTGTGCCCCAGGAGAATAAACTGCTCCATTTGCTCCTGGTCAACTTTGAATTGTCACCACTCAAACTGCTGTGCAACTTTCCCTATAAAATTGCACTTTGCTCCTGAGCAGTCCCTCTTGTTAAACGACCCTTAGGCTTTTCCAGTTCAACCCTTACTCACACCAGAGCCTTTTCCAGGACTCAGGAAGCAGCAGGGCAAGCAGCAGCTTTCCCTGTGAGTCAGATCTGAGTTGAGACAAAGCTCAGCCGGGGTTGCAAAGGTCACTGCCATTGTGGGCAGCTCCTTTCTGATAAAATAGAAAGCCCTGTGAGCTGCAGGGTCACCTCAGCACCTGCAAAGCACAGCTTTAGGGGCCTCTGGTCCACTCCAAATGACAACTCGAGTCACATGTTCCAGTCACTTGTTTGGTCCCTCACGTAATGTTTAGGTCCCTTTTCCAGGCACACTGTCCATGTCCATCTCTGCTTCCCTGGACAGTGGAAAGTCACCAAGTTACATCTGATTTGCCTCCAGAGAAGTTGTGAAGGTGCAGTCAGTTAATATCTGCAAAGTTACTATAAAGTTTCAGGCAGCTCTCCCCAGCATTGTTCTCCCTAATTATGTAATGTTAGACACCTTCCACCCTCTTCAGTGCTCATTGCCAGATTTAGCAGGAGAGAAGAGACACCCTCTGGCATGTTTGAAGGATAATCCAATCCCACCTCTGAGACATACACCAGTGGCATATGAATGCTCTTTGACTTTGAATAAAAGTTCACAGTAAGAAGGAGATAAGCTATTTAACAGAAGTACCCTAATGTTTCAGAAGACAATGATTGTTCTCCTACACCTCTTAGGAACTGTCTCCTAGAAAACCACATAAGAATTAAATCCTAGCTGTGAAATTTTGTAAGATTCAAAGAAATCAATCAGTCCATAGAAAGGCAATGAATCTTTATGCTTTTCTACACATTCATAAAGTGATGCCTCTGGGCTTCCATTGTACTTCCTACAAAATTCACATCATGTCACCTCCTCTGTATTATGCAGAGCTCTTAACCAAGTTTTTAAAAACCCCCAAACCCTGTACTTCATGGGAGACTGCAGCCACCCTCATATCCCTGCTCAGTTTTTAATTAGGGCAAGATGAACAAATCCAGGAGAGGGGAAGCAGGGTTTGAGGAGGCAAGGGAGATGCTGAGTGCACCCACAAGGGAGCCTCATCCTGAGCTCTGGTGACAAATCCCCTCTGAGGGCTCAGCACCACAAAGTCAGGTCCAGCACCATCCCTGGAAGGCAGAGAGGGCTCAGTTCTGACACACAGCTCACCCACTCCCAGGGAAAGCTGGCATCCTGCTGGGATACAGGAAGATCACTGGCAACCAGCAGGAATAGCAGAGGAGACACCTGAGCAAGGTGAACCCCTGCACCTATGTTACATTTTGTAACTAACAAGGATGCCCCTGAGCCTTTTCTTCATACACAATTGGCCAGGGCTTTGTAACTGCCAGGAAAAAAAACCAAAAAAACAACTCCTAAAAAATGTTAAGGCTTCAGATAATGAAGGTGCACAGGGACCTGCTGGAAGGTGCCTCCAGCCCTGCTGACCCATCCCGGAGCCCCTGGCACGACCGTGCTTTGGTTAAATCCCCCCCAGCCAGAAGAAGCAGGCCCCTCCTGCCCGGAAAATAAGACTCCAAGCTTTGAGCACTAATGAGGTCATCGGCATTAAAGAAATGATCCGGGATCTCACTCCCCTTCCCAGCAGCTCCTGCTGAATGGGAGCAGGAGGCTGCATCCACATTGTTCCTAAAGGCGCGTAAACAATGGGTTGGCATGTGGAGGCTGAGTGAGTCACCGTGTTCTGCTGCAGCCCCTGAAACGGGATCCCAGCGCAGAACAAGGACCAGCTAACTTAGGGAGTGGAGCAGTTAGCTAATGACAATCATTCTTGGCAGGACCCAAACAATCCTGAAATAACAATGAGTTTAAGCATGTACAATACCCTTATAAAGAACAAATCCACCACGGCAGTACTGTTGCCTCCTACAGGGATCTTAAACTTTACAAGGATCCCTTTTCCCAGTTTTCCAATACTGTAGACTATTTTAATATAACCCAGATATACCCATATAGAAGAGTCTACCACTGGGATTTGCATGCTTCCAGCAAACCACTTTAACTGAATATAATTACATAACAGCATCGTGTAATAAAGTTCTCAGAAAAAAAATTGAACTCAAAGTGCAGAAAATATAACTATTCCACTTTTCACTCCATTATTCACTCCTACAATAATTTATTTACTGTATCTTTAAGCAGTGAGAAAACTTGTCAGATCACTACTGCAGAACAAAAATTTAGCAATTCTGAACAGTTGCGACCGTTAGCGCAGATTAAAATTCTTCTCATGGTTTATAGCTTAGTATTCAAGTGGAGATAATTTTTTCCAGAGAGAAACTCAGAAGACAGAATTTAAGAATTTTAAGAATATTGAATAACCAAGCGTTACAGAAAGGTACAATGCCAATTACCAGAAGCAAACAGAAAAATCAGCATCACAGAACAAGCAGAATACGTACAGAGAAAGGAAAGAGTTCCCAGAGCTCCCTGTGACGCTGGCGAGAAACGTCTTCAAACAAGACAAGGAGGCCTCTGAATAAGCTATCAGGTTGTGCTTCATAGTTGCTGATAAAATCCAAAATAAGGCTGCAAAAACATTAGCTTCTGCTGGAGCCTGCTTACTCACTACAAAGCGTCAAACACACCTTCTTCCCACACTTCAAACGCAGATGCTGCCTCCTAATGAAGCACTTGCTGCAAGGGGGGAACACCGTTACACAAGAACAGGAGGCTATTTCTTGCTGCAGAAACATAACTGGGGTTTGACTCAGAGAAAGGCAGCAGTGCCTGGGAGCTGAGGGTTGCAGCAAGAGAAACCATCCAAAAATAATTTGCCTGCTCAGGAAAAAAAAAAAAATCACAGGAAGCAACCTGAAGCATATGTCCCTTCCAAAAGAGGAATTTCTTTATTACATAAACACAAACCTCCTAATCTAGCCCAACATGAAATCACTGCAAGCCACTGAATTGGAGCTGAGGGTAAAACTGGAGCAGGTTAATATCTGTTGAGGCTGAGAAGAGATGCTCTGATTTTAGCAGCTTTCATACTCTGAATACCCATTGCATCAGTGACTGGGAACATATTTGCATCCACACACTGAAAAAGCACAGATCTTGTAAAACATATTTAGGAACTGGTGAGACGTGATACATATATTGACTAATTCCGTAGGCCTTTGGAGAACATCCATCCTCAGGGGAATGCTATTCTTACCACCTCCACAGTTCAGCATCATTCTCCCTGGAAGTTAAATTCCTTGTTCTAGACTTGTAAATTTTCAAAGATTGGGGCTCAACAAACTTTCCCATTTTTAAACTTCATCAAAGCCCAGTGGCAGCTGGCTACTGAGTTCTCTTAGGACCTTCTGTTCCCAGTCTGAACAGGAAAGAAATAAATCCTCCTATTTACCATTTTGTGGATCCATGTTGCTCTCCCTGCAAACAGCGGATTCCTCCGTTCCCACACACCAGTACATTCTGGGTCACAGTTGTGAAGGTCCCACAGACAAACTTTCCACTTCAGACTGAGCAGTGCTGTCAAAGCTGATTGATCCCCATCACGTGAATCCAGGAGCAGATGCTGCTAGTGAGCACCATCCTGAAGAAACATCATTTATTCTGTTTAAAAATAAACAATAAAGCAAATTAATCGTTCTGCTATAGAAATGGTGAGATGTTAATTCCTCTCCACTATTAATACAGTTGTCCAAACGTCACACTGCAGAAATACACTTATCTTCCTCTAAATACAATTATTTTCATAATAGCTTTGTTAACAGCATAACATGAATTAACAGAGGGGACTAACAATTTCTGCACTACAGAAAGATAATGTTCCTAATTTTTCACCACTAAAGCTGCTCAGTCTTTGGGCAGAGGACAAGGGGGTGGGCAGGGGTCACAGCTG
>VZUA01086467.1:0-10459 GCA_013401035.1 Horornis vulcanius
CCAGCTCTGAGATCCTAGCACAGGAAGAACATCTGTTGCAGCAAGTCCAGAGAAGGGCCACTAATTTAGATGGAGCACCTCTCCTAGGATGAAAGGCTAAGAGGGGAACCTACAAGAAAGATGGAGAGATACTTTTTATAAGGGCATGTAGTGAAAGCACAATGGCTTCACATTGACAGAGTATCTTTAGATTAGCTGTTAGGAAGAAATTCTTGCCCTGTGCCCATGAGGCAATGGCACAGGTTCTCCTGAGAAGCTACAGATAATGCACCCCTGGAAGTGTTCAAGGTCAGGTGGGATGGAGCCCTGAGCAACCTGGTCTAGTTGAAGATGTCCCAATCCATGGCTGGGGCACTGGAGTTAGATGATCCTAAAGGTTCTTTCTGACCCAAATCATTGTCATTCTATGATTCTTTGATACACAGAGAGCTACATTAAGAATACACACTTAATCCTCTCTCTGTCTTCACTTCTCTTTCAGTGTCTGGGCCCAGGAAGTGAAATACAAGAGGAGGAAAAAGGGTTATTACTTGGCCATTGCGTAGGTTACCTTCAACCCAGCAGCTGCCATCTATAGCACACTCAGTGGCTCCACAGGGATGACAGGTTCATCTTCTGGTTAGCACCAACAAGCTCACAAGAGCACAGAAGGTGAGACAAGCCTTAAGAGATGTGAAATGATTACATGATTTTGCTCCTACAGAGCATGTGATAAGTCCAGTTTTAAACAGACTCACAATGGAAAAATTCCAATGAATTTACCAAAAATAACTTCCAGTAGATTCCTGGCACAAAGGCAGTTTTTATGACCTTTAAGTCTTAGCTATGAGGATATAAAGCTGTTCCAAAAAGATTTCCACTTAGAAAATGTGCAAACAACCCCACCCCCGAATTACAAGGAGAGTATTTTTTTCTTCTAGCCTATTTCTCAGAAATGGCAGAACCATTATAGCTGCTATTTTCCAAATCCAAACTGAGGTGCTCATATTATAAACAAATCGTAGTAGGCTATGTAAAGAGGAAGTGTTTGCATCTAAATGTAGACCGAGATTTTGACATTATTTTACATACCAACACAATTTATACTGCAAAATCAACTGCATTCATCAGAACATTCGAGATACAGGACAAATTTAGAAAGTAAGTTCTGGTCCCTGTATTTTGCTTACAAGTACAGAAGGAGGTAGTGCTTCATGTATGCTGTAAGGCCAGTAAAAATGTATCACATCCACAGGAGAGCTGAATTTAATCCTCTATTGATGTTTATGAATCCAGCCTTTGGTACTTTCCATTCCCTGGTTCTGGAAATAGGGTTTATTTAGCATTTCCATTTAACTGGTTTGTTGTAAAATTTCTTCTTTAATGAAATAAATACTTTCACAGATTTATTTTTTATTTTAAGAGTATAAAGAAAATATATGCTTAGTTATAAAAAGATCTGTAGGGTTTATTTCAATCTTTTGGATTTTGAATTTTCACTGGTAATATTTCTGTGATCAAGTGATGAACAAGATCAAGTTCAGAAATTTCACAAAAGCGTAACTTTCCCATGAGAAGCAAAAGTTGCAAGAAGAAAGCAATTTTTGTCCATGAAAGTGTTTGTACTCATTCTGAAAGTAATTATGCTGTGACATTTCTAAAGCTTAAATAATGATTAAACTATCACATGCTATGAATGCAATATGTTTAAATTTTCATTGCATCTGGCTTTCAAGTGCTGCTTTCATATTACTGTGGCTCACTAGGGGATTTACATTGCCAGCTAGAAACACATACATGGGTTCCCTGCAACATTTAGTTTAAACATTTCCATGCACTTAAAGAAACTTATCCAACCCCTTGAAAAAAAAATGTTAGAAGGTTTGGCACACATAGTTTGAAGTTCACTAAAATACTGGTTTTGTTTAGTGGTTTTTATTTTGTACCTTAACAAGCAGTAATGAACAAATAAAATGTTTTAATAATTGCAAACTAGTTTGAGAGAGACACATATTTTAAATAAGCCTGGAATTTTAAATAATCCCAAGCAACTGTAGAATAGTGGCTGCTCACCTGTAAATAGCAAAGCCCTAAATCAAGCATACAGACTAGAAGATACATTTGAGATCAATCAATGTGACCATGAAAAAACATGAATTTGTTTTTCAGGGACTACAAGCTTTTGTCTGATAGGGAAAAGATGGAATGCTTTTCTCATTAACATTCTTGAGATTTCAACCTGAAGGTAAAACCAAATCTGAAGAGCCTGCAGCTCACTCAGAAATTTGTTTGTGTCCTGTACACTGATGGCTCTTGACAATTACCTACCATTTCTTCCAGGCTAGAATTTAAACTCTGTTATGTTGGTATAAGAGAGCATTAATGCAACTGTTTTTTATTTGCTTTCAGAAGAGTTAAGGCAGCTGGAAATTCTCTATTTTCAGCTATGCACTGGAAATCACTAGTTGGCTGCTAGCACAATTCAGTCTTAATAGTTCCCTTAATGAGACATAATTACTGCAATTGTTCAATTTAAAACAAACACTTCAGGTTTCATAAGATTTAGTATGTCAGTTTTCAATGACCTGTGGTATCACTTTAAAATTTTGTATACTATGTTCCGTTTCTGTTTGTGGGTATGGGGAAGATAAAAATACCTGTTTTCCCTTATGTTTTCACCACCACATAAAAAAAAATCTTCCTGAAAGAATATTGATGTTGGATTATTCAGGGTTTGTAGTACCAATTCTTCCCTGATTCAGTTTGTGCCGCTCTCCTCTTTTATTAAAATAGTAGAGGTAAGAGTGAAAATTCAGGAAACTAAGAGCCATCACTGCAAGAGGCGCTGCTGTGGACAGTCTTCAAATGATGGAGCAGGGTAGAGCAATCAACTCTTTAACTTTCTCCAGTTTGGAGGACAGGTACTGCAGACAATACATTCCTCTTCCTTTTAACCTTGAGCAGAGCTGTGTGGAAGCCTCCCTGCGTTGCTCACCTTGGCCCCTGTAACCCGGCTCAGAAAGGAGATGGAAGAGAGGGTGGTGTCCTGCTTGGGACACAAAGTGCACTTAGGTGGGGGAAAGCTGCTGGAGCACAGAGAACACCAGGCAAGAAGAGAACAGATGCAGATGGAAGATATGCTTACATCATGGAGCCAACCCACAAAGAAACTTCAGAGGTGATGGAGAGCAGAGGACTTTTCTAGAAATCAGAGAAGGGAAACAGGAATTTCTTTTGTAGTTTGGAGGCCCAGGTGCTGGAAGGCACGACAGGGTTAGAGGAAAATGATTCTCCCATTCAGGCAGTGAGGAGAGGGGGCTTTCTGTGAAGCCCTTTCCCTTAGTTTATATTACCCACCCCTCTTACTGGCAGTTATGCTGGTTATCATATGGCTATTATTTTTTGTATTTCAAAACTTACTAGTTTAAGAGATGTGGAGGACCTGAAAGTACCTTTTCAAGCCAAATGGGAAGAGGAGCAGAGGCAGTGCTCTCTTACTAAAGAGAGCAGCACTGAAGCCCACACTTGCTGTCTTCCTGCCAGACTGCATTGGACAAAACACAGTCTGGCACTGCACTGGCCAGCCTGATTCTTGGCATTGAGAGCACTGCGTGTGGCCATCAGTGTAACCTGGTGAGCTCCAGGCTCCAGACAAACCACAGCAGAGGAGAGCTGCCACAGCATCTGCCTGCTTCTGCCAAGGGGGAACTGGGGGAAGCAGGAGGCCAGGGTTGCAGGGTGAGCCTCACGGCACATGCGCCTTGGCCTGTGAGGGACAGGGATCAGCACTGGCAGGATTCCTTCAGGGCCACTGCTTTTCCTTCTGAAAATACAACGTCCAATGCTGCAATAAGGTGTGGTGTAGCTATTTAAAAACCAAACTAAGGAAGTGAGTGGTCTTAAATGATGAGATTATTATTAATTCAAAGACATCACAGTAAGAGCTGATTATGGGAAACAAAGTGATGCAAAGAGTCCAGGCTACTATTACCATTCATGGCTGGGTCAAAAGTGAGGAAAAAAATTATGAAAACGTTTGTTTTTTTAATTTGCAAGAATATTTTCTTTGAAAAAGAAAGGTTTTGCCTGTCATTTCTGCTCGCTTCAGATTATGTCCTCTTGCTTCGTTCGTCCTCTTATGTTGTTCAGGGTAAAAAAACCAAAAACCAAACCAAGGAATCAAAATTACAATCTAAAAATTTAATTTTTAATTTATCTTTTAATAAATTATTCTTGAATGGCAAGTGTTTGCAAGCAAAAATGTTTTTAATGGCAGAACAGCAGAATGCTAGGATACTTCCCAGTACCTGCTTATACTGTTCTAGCTCAAAAAACCAAGTCAAACCAAAACCAACAAAGACCAAAGCATCAACACAGTACTGAATTTTGATTCAATGAACAGTCATTACTGCTGACTGAGGCTTCAGTGAGAGATTACAAAAAATAGGTATCAGCACTAACAGTAGCTGGAAAGACAGGAATCTTGTTTGGGAATCAGAGCTGGTGAGTCATCAAATGTTTTCTTCCCTTCCACCTGAAGGTACTTGTGACCACACAAGTAGCAGAGGTCACCTGAATCATAGCCCATGGTGGTCATAAGCAGAAGAGTATCTCATATAAGAAAGCCAGTAGGAACTTGGGCTCCAAGGAACTTACCACTGTCAGAAGATAAGCAATTTGTAAGTGCTGAGAGACTGCTTCAGTACACCGACACTGATTAAAGATCAGAGGCAATGAAGCTCATCCTATAAATTTGTAATACCAGATCACGAGTGAGGTTTTAAAAACAAACATATCATAGAATCATGGAATTGTTAAAGCTGAAAAAGACCTCCAGGATCATCGAATGCAACCTTTGGCTGAACACCTCTTTGTCAACTAAACCACAGCAATAAGTACCACTTCCAGTTGTTTCTTGAATACTTCCAGAGATGGTGACTCCACCACCTCCCTGGGAAGCTTCTTCCAATGCTTAACCACCCTTTCAGTGAACAAATTTTTTCCTGATGTCCAACCTGAACCTCACATGGTGCAGCTTGAGGCCATTTCCTCTTGTCCTGTTGTTGGTTGCCTGGGAGAAGAGCCCGACCTCCACCTGGCTACAGCCTCCTTTCAGGCAGTTGTAGAGAGCAATAAGGCGTCCCCTGAGCCTCTCCTCCTCCAGGCTAAACTCCCCCAGCTCCCTCAGCAGCTGCTCCTCATTGTGCTCCTCCAGACTCTTCACCACCTCTGCTGCCCTTCTCTGGACATGCTCCAGCACCTCAATGTCTTTCTTGCATTGAGAGATCCAAAAGTGGAGACAGGACTGGAGGTGTGCCCTCACTGGTGCTGAATACAGGGTGACAATCACAGCCCTGGTCTTGCTGGCCACACTATTGCTGGTACAGGCCAGGATGCCATTGGTCTTCTTGGCCACCTTGGCACATGCTGGCTCACGTTCAGTTACCTGTATCAGCAACCCCATGTCCTCTTCCACTGGGCAGCTTTCCAGCCACTCTCCCCCAGCCTGTAGAGCTGCATGAGGCTGTTGTGGCCAAAGAGCAGGACCTGGCACTTCCCCTTGTTGAACCTCATGCAGCTGGCCTTGGCACATCCATCTGGCCTGCCCAGATCCCTCTGCAGAGCCTGCCTACCCTTCAGCACATTAACACTCCCGCCCAACTTATTGTCAACCATCAATGTGCTGAGGGTGCACTCCATCCTCTAGTCCACACTGTTGATAAAGATATTAAATAGGACTTTCTCCAGTCCTGCCAACGACTGACTGGCCTCCAACTGGATGAAGCAACATTCACCACCACTCTTTGGGTCTGGCCATTGTTCCAGTTTTTAACCCAGGGAAGAGTGCAGCAGTCAAAGCCATAGACTGCCAGTTTCTACAGCAGAACGCTATGGGAGAGAGTATCAAAAGCTTTACTGAAGTCCAGGTAGATTAAATCCACAGTCTTCCCTCATCCTTAAGGCAGGTCACCTAGTCACAGAAGGAGATCAGGTTGATGAAGAGGACTTGCCTTTCCTAAGCTTGTGGTAGCTGGGCCTGATCCCCTGATTGTCCAGTATGTGCCATATGATCACACTCAGGATAATCTGTTCCATAATCTTCCCCAGCACCAAGGTTGGGCTGACAGCCCTGTAGTTCCTCCTTCCATCACTTCTTGTACACAGGCATCACATTGCCAACCTCCTGTTGTCTGTGACCTCCTTGGTCAACCATCATGATAACTGATGATAGATGATGGAGAGTGCCTTGGTGAGCTCTTCTGCCAGCTCCCTCAGCGCCCTCTGGTGAACCCCATCCTGCCCCATATAGACTTGTGAGTGTCTAAGTGGCACAACAGGTCACTCACAACTTCCTCCTGCATTGCAGGAGGTCTATTCTGCTCCCTATGCCTGTCTACCAGCTCAGGATTCTGGTTGTCCTGAGGATAACTGGTCTTTCTGATAAAGATTGAGGCAAAGAAGGCATTAAATACTTAAAAGCCTTTTTCTCATTCTTGGTGTTCTCCTCCCACCCAAATCCAATAATGGATGGAGATTTTCCTTGGCCCTCCTTTTGTTGTTATTTATAAAAACACATTTATTATCTTTCACAGCAGTTGACAGATTGAGTTCTAGCTGAGCTTTTGCCTTTCTCATTTTCTCTCTGCATGACCAAATGACATCTTTGTAGTCTTCCTGAGTTGCCTACCCCTTCTTCTAAAGGTCATAAACTCTCCTTTTCCCAGAGTTCCAGCAAAAGCTCGCTCTTCAGTCAGGCTGGTGTTCTTCCCCATCAGCTCATCTTTTGGCATATAGGGATGGCCTACTCCGGCAACATTAAGATTTCCTTCTTCAAAGTGTGTCCAGCCTTGCTGGACCCCTCTTTTCTTAAGGAAAGTTTCCCAAGGGAAAATCTGGTAAGATTTAAGTACAATCAGTATTTGTGATACATATTTAAACTACAGGAGAGCAAGTTAAGTTTGCAGAAGTGTGGATTAACTCCATTACATACTCAGAGATCTTTATATTTTTTCTGTCTCACATTGTAGCACAATTGTTGTGTCACAAAGCTAAATACTCAGATGAATGTGGGTTTCTTGTAAAGGAGGAACTCCAAACAACAGAAATTGCTCTCTTGGGGATATCGCTGACAATCTATCCCTGGTGTCTGGCTGTCAAACATCTGAAGAGTTGCTCCTGTTTCCTAATCCTTGGACCACAGTATCTTAGGGAATACTTAAAACATTTTAGCTTCGCAGTATCTAGCAATTCAAGATAATACTATAAGAATAGTATGGTAAATCTCCAAAACAAACAAAACAAATAAAAAGGCTGAATTATGAAACAGGATGAATTCATCACACTACAGAGCAGAATTTATTGTGGAACAAGTATTCAGTAACACATTATCTGGTAGCTGTTCCATTATAAAATAAATATCAGATAATGACAAGTTACATACAGCACTATATTATTGCAAGATAAAGGTATGATTAATTCAGCATTCCAAATCTATGCAATAATTACCTCTGAATTGGCTAAAATAATTACAGTACAAACAACAGAAACATCTACCTAGTTACCCTCCATGAGGTAATTGCATGTTTGTTACCTGAGTTTTTTATATGAAGTTACAAAGAAAAATAGCAGGCAAGTGAAAGGAGAAGGGTTTTTTCTTCTCCTTGAGATTTAAAGTCAGTTGGCTTCCCATTTGCTTCTCCAAGTAAGTGGTAAAGTGTAGCACTACTATTGTGCTATACATCTCCATTTGGTCAGTCATCTATTACGATGCCAGTTCTAATTGACAAAGGAAATAGACCAAAACGTGCTCGAACGACCATTTAATTAGCTCCCATACCAATTATAAACAACACTTCACTCACCTTCGATCAACTGACAAAAGTAGCAACGATAAATTATAGAGTAAGTGTAAATAAAGTGTTTTTAATTAGAGTAATTAATCACTTCACACATTCTTCAACCTGCTTTGCTCATTTGGATAACAGTTGAAAGAAAAACACCGGCAAAGCTCCTTTAATGTCCTTTAAACATTCATTTACAGAGTTAATAGGTTGAGGTGCCTTACATCCCATCGAGAGGAACCACCTCCTAACTGTTAGTATATGCCTAATTAAGGATCTCAAATACCAAAAAGTCATCACTTACTTGTTTCTTCTGCCTCCCAGGTCATTTAGTTTGAGTGCAAAGTATCGATTCCTACCTTACAACCTACTTTTTTGTTAGTTCATTAAAGTGTCTGCACTCTGAGTAGACAGTTGCCAACCCCTCCTAAAGCTGAGTTGTATTTGTTGCCCAGTTTTGCAAAGGAATGGACAATTTAAAAAGAACAGCATAACAAGAGAGAGCTTTTGATGGTAACCTGCCTGTGTCATTTCACAGTATCTGACATTAGAGAGGAGGTGACGATAGTTAATGGCAATGTGGACAGACCTATTCCTGGTGATACTAAATTCTTTGGCATCTCACTGGTACATCCTGTTTTCTAAGTCCTGCTCCCAGAATTAAGCTGCTCCATCTGGAACAAGAAGTAAACTTTCCTTCCAAATCAGAAGGGTAAGGAACACTTATCTGTATGTTTTAACCCCCTCTGTTGCACTATGTCCTATTTCTGAGGTCATCTGAAACATTCTTTGAAGAAACTCTCCCTTGCCAAGATGATTTAGGATGGTTTTGGAAAGCGGAGGAATTGAGTGAGCAGAAGGGAGGCCCTGCAAGTACCACAGAGGGTGACAAGAAGTAGTAACAATGCCACATAGGTACAGACCTTCTCCATTTTCTAGTCTCCAGGGAAGCTGTGAGAAATGCAAGGTTAGACTAGCAGAGGCACAGAGCAATGAGGAACGTCCTCAGGAACTAGATGATAGAGCTTTGTGGCAATAATAAAAAGAAGACATTTTCTTAATTACAGACAGAAAAGGGAGAGATTAAACCAAAGCAAAACTTAAGATCTGCAGTTGAAAACAGCTTGCCAGCTGAAACTGGTCAAATAGATTCTGTAGGAAAAGAAGGGTTTTTCAAGGCACCTGTTAGTCTGACCTCAAATAGAAGACAACAAGCAGCTCTCCTAAAGCAGCAGTAATAAGCATGGCATCATTTCTCCCACCAAATCTTGGACTAGAACTAGAACAGGTCTAGGAAAATATTTCAACATATACCTTCTAGGAGATATTAAATATTATCAGTAGCTTTTTATTACAAGAAAAAATGCCAAGGCTGCAATATAGCAAAGGAATTCCAACCCTAGAAATGAAGGAAGTTGAAGGGCAAAAAAAGGCAGGGGGAGGGGAGGAGGGGCAACACCAACTGCATACTTAAAATGAAGAAATAAATGGTAATACTTTAAATGCTTAATCACAAGCAGCTCCCTTGTTATGAACCAAACACATCTCTTTAGATGAGAGGCAGCAATTCTTAAATGAGTACACTGAAAACAAAGTTGGTTTACAAAAAAGGAAAGTAATTTATATGCAATGCCATTCTCTACCAGCATTAAGAGGGCTATGTTCTACCTACAAATACAGAAAAGGGCTTTAGTACTGCTATAGAATGTATTCTTAGGTACATTAGGAAAATAGGATTTTGTGGAATTGCATTCACAACTGTGGAATAAGTTCATTTTCATACAAGAATTCTATAAATTATATATATAGAGAGAAATATGCAAAAACTAGGCTGATACCATTATATAAGTGAACAATACAAGGATATCCCTTCTAACTCTCCTTCTGACCTGATTACTATTGGAAAGAAAGATGAAGAACACTTTATTTCAAGAGTAAGTGAACTGGAAATAGAAACTAGTTTCATTAGATGCCGATTATCTTATATGCTTTTTACACAAGGTAACACTTCTGCCAATACTGTAAGAAGAAAACAGAGGCATCTTCTAGGATTTGAAATAATAAATCTCTACTCCAAGGGATAGCAAAGCACCACAAATGTCCACAAGAAGTAGTAGAAAAATATAAGACTTGAAGGGCATAGAGAAAAAATAAGTTTGCATTCACCCCAGCAGTAAATATTTCTTTTTTGATTCCTGGAAGATGTGTTTTTTTTAAACCTCATGGAATAAAGTAACATAGCAAAGCCCAATTGATCCTGACATTATAGGGTAACTTCAGTGTTAACTACTCAGATAGTGTATATTTTGCTTTTTATACCATATCATGCATAGCATTACTCCAGATGTTTGTATGAAATGTAAAACCAGCCAAATCTTCTTTCATAAGCAATACTGGATAATGTTTGACAGCAAGAAAAATCTGGAGTTCCATTACTAATGAGAAAAATTACTGAAGATTCTGGAGATCAGGACTGAAATACATGCACTGAGCAAGAATAGGTCTATACATATTTAAGCTCAGACAAGCTGGCCTTGTCTTTGTTTTCTTTCTGTTTTGTTTTTTTAATAGAAAAATCTATCCTCAACTGAGTTTAAAACCAAGGATAACCCTACTAATGCAAGTTTTTAATTGACCCC
>VZUA01086502.1:0-15465 GCA_013401035.1 Horornis vulcanius
TAACAAAGCTTGGGAAGAAGGATTTACTACTGATAGCAGGAACGAGGAATGCAGGATTTACAGGCTACAAGGACATTAGGCAGAATCCTCAAGATAAGAAACTTTATTAGTTTCTTATAAAGCTAACTCAGCAATTGGGTTGAATCAGCTCCAATTGGGTAAAAGGTAATTCTGTCAGGAGCAGATTGTGACCACCTACTCATGGTCACAGACCCAAGAAACCCACCAACCCAAAAGAAGAGAAAGACTGAGCCTGTGGGCTAATTAGCATGGGAAACGAAAGAATCATTAACCAATGGAAGAATAATAATTAATATGAGAACTAGGTAACTTGTAGCCAATGAACATTAATGCCTTTGTTTGCTAAAATATATAGTCAAAAATAAATAGTCAAAAGTTTTGAGTCATCATGATGGCTTTGTGGATTTGCCATCCAGTGCAGAACTATAAATAAATACCTCGACTCTGGGTGTGGGTTGGCCTCTTGCACACTGGGTGGGAGAACCTATTTTGGGACACATTGGCACAGCTCAGGGCATCCCTGCAGCTGTCCCACCCGCCCTGGGACCCTGGCCAGGCTGCCAAGAGTTTAGATCTGGGCTACATTAAACAGCCCTGCAGAAGGAAGTAGAACTCCCAGCCAAGAGCCATGGGCAGAGGAGGTTTGCATCCAGTCACATCACCTGTCACACACCACTGCACAGAGAACCAATCAGTTTATGGCCAATAATCCAACAGAAACCCAGGGATGTATAGCTTGTTCTGCAATATCTAATACAGCTGCTTATATCTGTCCACACTCTCCCTAATCCAGGGGGTGAATTCCCTCTCGGTTGGGCTGTTGCATTACCCCACAATGTCTCTTCATAGAAGGAATGCTTAATGGATATTCTTGCTTTGCTCCCAAAACTCCAGTCCTGCAGGAGCAGAGCACTCTCCTAATCCTCTGTAGAGAAAGTCAGTGGAAGAGAAAGGAGTCTGAGGCAGAGCCAATTTAATGTTACCTGGTAATGGGAATAGAGTAAGGACTAAATGTGAATTTCCTGACCTCTATGCTATTTGTGATGTCTGAGATATTGCAAAGATGTTATCACTACTGCAGCACATCTACCCTGTGGAAGCATTAGTTTGCTGTTAAGTCGCCAGTGAATTTCTTCCACCACCCAGAAGCCAGCATTAGCTCAGTACTGAGGTAACTGAGGCCACAGGAGTCTCTGAACAAAGGCACCCCAAAACAGCACACAAGGATTTGCCTCATAAAAACTACAATAAAGTCTGCCTGAGGCTGAGGTGCTCCTGTCCAGGAGATTATGGAAGTTTTTCAGAGCATGGTATTGTTCTCCCAAATGTGAGCAGAAATTACAGAGCCCTCTTCTGAGAAGAGCGAGGTCTGCTTATCCATGAATCTCCTCCCATACCTCAGCTTTTCACAACAATGTTTGTTGTTGGAGAGAAGGACCAGAGAAGACCTGCTCCAGGGAGTTGTGGGGAAGCCTCTCATTGCCAGATCTCCAAGGGGAGGCAGCTGATTACTGATCCCCTCATTACCCTGAGCCAGTGAGGGATTCATGTGATGTGCTTTGCTGTTTCCTTCCATGGTTGGGAGGTGCCAAATAGTCCTGCTCTGGAGAACAAAACCCAGATGGGCTCTGAGGGGGCCTGAACAAGACTCTCTGCATCTGTGGGAAAGGTCTTTGTCCATGCAGTGCAACAGAGACTGAAATCTGTGTTTACACAAATCCAAGAGCCTTTGGCTCCTAGCAAAAACAAACAAGGGTGTAGATGCCTTACAAAACTTATCTACTTATTTATGATTAGCAGTT
Organism: Horornis vulcanius; assembly: GCA_013401035.1. NCBI lineage: Eukaryota > Metazoa > Chordata > Aves > Passeriformes > Scotocercidae > Horornis > Horornis vulcanius. Next base: position 1,824 of record VZUA01086502.1, read on the forward strand.
TTTAAAGTCTTAATTAGAAAGGAATGATACCTTATGCAATGGTGTATGAAATGGTACTGCTTCAGAGGTTCTTTGCTTTGATCTCAAACAAATATAACCAAATGTCAAGGTCACATCAATTTCTGCATAATTCTTGGTTTAATTCTTTCTTTAACCAGGATTCACCCTCTGGGCTAATGATCATAATGTGGGAAGATCAAGCCAAAAGTCATCTTTATTTTTATTTATTACAGGTTTCCATCAATTTTTTTCCCTGTGGTTACACAATATTGAGAACTCTGATGCTCCATCAACACAAAGACAGTTGCACTGTTCTGGCCGAACAGTGGTAAGACAACTTCTGGCTACAGATGATCCCCTGTGGGAATCCAGAAACTCACCTCACTGCTGAGTTCAGTGGGACTGACTGGAAGAAATATCTGTGCATGTAGGCTAGAAAGACTTTGAAGCTTCACAAGACAGATAAAGCTTTGAAGCTCCACAAGGCACATCTGTGCATTCTGCTAGGGTTTGCAAGAACATTATCAAGGAGAAGGGAGCAAGAAATGCTGAGGGAAGTGGGATGAACACAGTTGATCGAATTGTGATCTAATGATCCTTAATGGGCCTGAGCTGGCCATGCCAGCCTGGGGTCGGAGATCATTCCCAGAGTCTCGGAAGATCTCTGTGACTCCTCTGTAGTCAAGGTCAATTTTTCACATTTCAAGGAAAAAAATCTCCCTTTCCCTAACAAAGAAGACATTGTCACTGCTGCCACCAAACAAATTCCTTGTGAACTAGAGGCACGTTGGGGAAAATCTTTCTTGTTTCTAAAAGCAAGTGTCAGACACTAGGAGTCTGGTGGCAGCTGGTATTTCACTCTTTTACAAGCACATTTTTGGCTTTGATGTCTGGGATTCACCATTCTGAGGTTGATATTAATTCATCAGCACCATTGTGCTCGATGCATCCCCTCTTCAGCATCTGCAGAGCTCAGCAGCACCACACCCCTTACCTGGTGCCTTCCCACACCCCTGCGCCTAGGTGAGGGAGTCTTAGCCTGCCCAGCTCTGGAGCAGCTATGCAGTTCCCAGCTGGTCTCTTCTCCACAGGGAGTGCTTAAAGGTCTTAGTGGGGTGCTAACTGATGACTCACTGAGGGGATAGGGCTGGACGCCAGCTGGTGACTCACAGGGCTCAGGCACCAAGGGATACAGGTAGAGATAAGTGGAGGCAAATGATGGTAGTTGTCTTGCAACAAAGTCCATCTCATTCGGGGTGATTAGGTCAGGCTGACGGAACAGGCTGGGAAGAAGAGATGATGGAGCAACAACGTACAGGGAAGACGTTGTGGTGCAGAGCTTGGGCTGGGGATCGGTAGAGGACGGAGCAGGTGCCCGGCGGGACTCTAGGGGTGCCCTCTGAGCCTCCAATCCCTGTCGCGGACCTGCAGGGTGCGCGGATTCTCTGCTTCCCGTCTCCCCGGTGCCCCCCGGCCGGCGAAGGGTCCCGGGGCCGCAGGGAGGTGCAGGCGGGGCGGAACGGGGCCGGGGCGGGCCATGGAGCGCAGCGCCCCCGAGCACCCAGCGGCCGAATGGAACGGGACGGGACAGGACAGGACAGAACGGGGCGGAGCGGGTCGAGTCCCGCCGGGTGCTCGGGTGCTGCTGCTGTTGAAGGAATGGCCACGGCCCGTCTGATAGCACTGCCCCGGCACAGGCTGCAGCTCCTGCGCCGGGCGGGCGACAGGCGGGGATCCCCGCTAGGCAGGTAGGGATGTGCTGGGGAACGGGAGGTGCTGGCTATAGGGGATGGAGGGCTATGGGGCTGTAGGGGGTGGATAGCTGTAGGGGACTGGGGGCTATAATGGATAGGAATTATAGGGGATAGGGGGCTGTGGATGAGAAGGAATAGGGGCTATAGGGGCAGAGAGCTTTGGGGTTGGGGAGCCGTAGGGTACAGAGATTGCAGAGGATGGAGACCACGTGTGATGGGGACAGGGGCTATAGGATAGCTGCAGAGCGCTGTAGGTATCCAGCCAGTGGCTGCGTGCAGAGAGGGCATATTCATCTCGGTGTGTAGCCCTTGGCTCCCCTAAAACTCCTCCAGAGTGGCAGAAGGCAGGCTGTATCTCCCGGATCTGCTTTGCTCCAACTTAGGAGTGGGCATGGGGCAGGAATGAACCCTGCACAGGAGGTGAAGGGTTGTGAAGGCATGGCAAGGACTGAACTTTGTGCAGCAGCTCCATACAGATTGCAGCAATGTGAAATGTATCAAATGGCTTTCCCAACCTCCTTCAGGGCTCTGACTTGCAGTCAGTGTCCCTGTCCCCCTGTGGTCCTGCAGCCCCCAGGATGCTGGGTGATCCAGCAGGTCCAGGACACAAAGAAGCTCTGGAGCTTGGGAAGTCAGGCCAGTTCTTTGCCTTGCTTTTCTTCAGTGCTGCCTCTTGGAGCAAGTTCATGTGAAAAAACAGCAATGAGAAGTACCTGGCTTTGGGAAAGGTTCTGAAGTATTAGCTGATATTCAAAGTAATAATCACGGGGATGAATGACTTCCAGTGAGCAATTCCAAGAACCAGGTGGGACATTCCTTTTTTNACTGTCTTTGGGTGTGGTTTTTTCAGCTGGTTTGACGTTAGGAGTAAGGTGATTGAAGCCTCTACATTATAGGTCTGTGAAGATTGCCTTTTCAGAATCTGTTCTTAGGAAATAAGATCAGAAGGGAAGCAGAGTTCACTGCAGTTCACTCCAGCCCAGAATTGAAACTGAGGGACAGGAACACAAAGCGCTTTGAGAAAGAGAACATGTATTTAGAGAATAAACTCTTTCTAGTAATATTTAAAAAAAAGTTTATTAAATTCTGCTCCCAGGCTCATTTAACCTTTTGGCAGGCAGAGGGCAGAGGGCAGAGAAGACAGTGGAAAACAAAACCAGAAAGTTGCTGCAGGAGGACTCTGAAAACACTGGTAACTTGATCTCTCCTTAAACGAAAATAATAGTTTAAAAAAAGTAGCGTCTGTTTAACTCTCTAGTCAACAGATTAAAGCGAAAGTGATGACAGAGTGGAGTTAATTTTCACCATCCTTTAATTGCAGTCATATTACAGAAAAGACCCAAAAGCTCTTGCTTTGGGGAGAGAAACTGCTGGTACATGTCCATGAGCAAAGGAACTGGCAGAATCTGTGAGCCTCTCTAAGTATGAACTGTTTGTTTGGGACCATTCCCAAGCTCTTGGAAGGCAGGGCTTTTCCCGCAGGTGCAGTGGAGATGGTACCACAGGGCAGGTCCTTGTCCTTCACACTGCAAAGGGGGCAGGAGGTTACACTGCCTTGTTTTCTCTTTCATCCCTTTTGATTATTTCTGTAGAGACTGGTAAAGAGTTAAAGTTGAAAACAGAGCTGCTTATCTTATGTCAACAACTCCAGACTGTGATTGAGGCTGTTCAGAGAAAAATACAAACAGCTCCTAGGATTAGTCCAGAGTGTTTGCTTCAGTCTGATCATTTCTGCTTCCTGCCATCAGGCAGGAGAGCTCTGGGATTGCTGGGATTTGGCTGCTCTCCTGCCTTTTGCAGGGAAGAGGAGGAGGGTGCATTTTCCCCAGATCTCTGATGTCACTCTGTTGAGCTATGTTGCTGAACTTGAGGGTTCCGGAGTTTTGCTCTGTGAGAGCAGCCTGGATGAGGCTGGCTCATTTGTAGGCTGTCTTGCTGCTGAAATGTGCTGCTAACAAAAGGCGCGTGCTCTTCAAAATTTGTGGTTTACAGTCTGTGCTGACACACAAGAGCAAGCAGAGTTTTATTTGCTCTCCTTTGGCTGAGTCAGGGAAATGAGAGCTGGCGTAATATCAGACCATGTGTCTTATCTCCAACAGCACCAGATGCTTTGTTGGAAGGGGTGAAGGGTAACAAAGATGAACACAGAGATTATTTCTAAATCCTTTGGACTCTTTCTTTCTAGAGGTTCATTCTCTCAGATCAGATATGTACACTTGCTCCTGGCTATAGGCAGGAGGGAGACCAGCCTTTTGTGATTTCCAGCATGATGCTGCTGATAAGGAACATATCTTGTGTCTCCCTCCTTCATTCCATTCCTTCATTCCTTTCCTGTGTTTTATCTCACACCTTTCACTTCTGCCACAGTTGAAGTGATACAGATTTGCTGAAACACATATGAATGGTAGATCAGAATTTGGGGAGCCCAGACTTGATGGCAGCTGAGAATTTTGCTTTAATGCATTTGAAGAAATTTCGTGAGTTAGTTCTTTGAAAGGAGTCAGTGACTCTGGGTCATGAGCATGAGATATCTTAGCCTTCTTAACCTCTAATTTCAGTGCTGCTGATACTTTTGTTTGAAAATGTGAATGCTTGGGACCTCTGAGAGCAAGCTGTGTTCACAGTGTGAAATACAGCAGTATTTTCTCAGTATTTTTGAGCATGCAGCATTGTAGTGATATCTTTTACTGCTCTTTGATGCACTTTCATTGTCATGTTTGGGGGTAGGGAGGAAGCCAAGCCATGAAACCTGGAGCTTTGTGCCTTCTTGCATTTAGTGTAAAAGTCGAGTTCTGAAAAGTCAGTAAAACCCTTTGACTCTTCAGGTTTGGAAAATATTGACACAGTAAGCCCAGACAGCCTGATTTGTGTAATGCTTTGACAAGACTTGACAGTGTAAGATATTCCCATTTTCACTGGCAATGAATGCTTGTGCAAGTACCTCCTTGAAGGCTGACTGAGGAGAGTGGGAGACTCTTTTAGCTGGGCACTTTGGATTCTGATTGTATTTTCTCGATCTGAATTTTGTAGTATTCCTTCCCCTCTCCAGTCGCTTTTTGTGATGGTCTTTTGTTGTTTATTTTTCCCAGTGCTGAGCCTGCTTGGCTCCCAGTGACCCCTGAGACGGTGCTGGGGGGAAGAGCTCTTGTGCAACCAGGTCAACAGCTGCTTCCTGCCTGCTCCAGCCCTTCCTGGGCAGGGAACTTAGGACAGGCTGTGCTGACCCTGGAGATGACTTGGCTTGAGGGAGATGTGAGTGTAGCTGGCCTCATTAAGCATTTTAACAAACAGCCTGAGGGTTCATCATCCAACATTGTGAGCTATGACAGGGGACAGGGACTTCCCCAGTCGCGGTTTCAACCAGCAAATGGCTGTGGGTGGATGCATTGCACTGGCTTTTACTGCTCTCTCAGGAGCTTTCATCCTCCCCTTGCTTTAGGGGGAGTTTTTTCTGCTTTTTATTTTATAGAAACTATGTTTATAAAGGCCCTTCTTCAGAGCTTTCTTTCATCTCCTTTTTTATCTACATGCTTTGTCCAAGAGTTTTCGAGCAATAAAAGATAGTTCAGTTTAGCACTTGTCCTCCCTCCTCCTCAGGCAGCCTTACAGTCTTGATGTGGGTTGCCCAAGAGCTCGGTGAACAGAGCCCATGGGAGTTTGCACAATCCTCCCTCTGCTGAAAAGCAGTGGGGGAAAAAGGTTCAGGTTGTTCACTTGTCTCTTGGAGCAGTACTCCCCCAAAGGTAAAATCTTACTTTTTGTTCTCTGGACATTGCCTTTCACTCCACATAGGAGGTAACTCCATGTTCAGGCTTGTTTCTTGTGGGCAGGAAAACAAATCTTTTGGGGCAGAATATTGATCCCGTAGTAGATGGGCATTTAGGCTGAGCTATTTTCCTATTTAAGGCAGAGATTTCCCCATTACACACTGAATTATACATGGCCTTTCTGTGTCCCTTAGCCCTCCCCCTCTTGGTTGTCTCCTAATGTTGGAATGGAGGAGCTGAAGTCGTGGGAGAATGCAGAGAGGAAATGAGGGGGGGCAAAGAACATGGGGGGCTGCCTGGGGAGGAAGACATCGTGGTGGGAGGTGGCTGCTGAAGCAGAGAGAGGCTTGTAGGAGATGGAGAGAGAAACCAAGGTAGGAACTGCAGCACTCAGATGGTCAGGAGCTGTTGTTTGAGGGGAGATTGCTGCATTTCCATGGGTGATCAGACCTCAGGGAAAGACTTAATGATTTTTAAATAATTTTCCCTATTACTCTGACCACATCTTCTCATTGCTTCTTCTCTTGACTCATTGGCCTCTCCCTTGGCCTCCAGCACAATGTCTCAGTGCTCCTACCCAGCCTGGTTTGCACTTCTAAAACCCATCCTTGCTCTCCTCCTCCCCACCTGTCCCAAATTTGCAGTGAGGACCATCTCCTCCCTGCTGTGGTATTGCCTCTGCACTTCTACCCCCTCATCTCACTGGTAGCTTGTCTTTTTATTGATGCTGTTTCAGCTGTCAGAGATAGAACGAGTACAGCTGCTTGCTGTTGTAAACACAGACCATTCCTTTGCAGACACCTCAGCTTCTCTGAACTCTTCGAAACAGTTCTCATTCTGCAGTATTAGTCTCTTCTCTGCTGATCATTTTGGAGACAGACCTCTTTAATTTTAATTCTCTCTCATTTTTTGCTCTTTTCAGCCAGTTGGGAGAATTTATCTACAAACTGGTTTGGTTGTATTACTTCACAGCTATTTATACTTTTTAATGTTGCAGAAAGACCAAATCCAGTTGCCGTCTCTCAGTGAACTGCAGAGTCCATACTCTGTCCAGGCATGTTGACATGTCCATGTAATTTTCAGTGGGGGCGAATGATGGTAGAACCAGGCCTTGCCACTTCTGCAGGGCTAGTGCAGGCTCCTTCCCCACCAGGTTTCCCATGGAGGGATGGAGGCTCTGCCTGTTTTGCCCACTGGTATAGACACACATGTGTGCCCTGGGGGTACCAAGGCTGTCCATGTGCCCCAAGCTACTGCATAATCTTTCCAGTCCTCTTGGAAGTCCTCCTGACTTTGACCTGCTGAAGCAGCTGTCTGTGGTTCCTACTGGTACAGGAATGTGCATCAGGTATTCCCAATGTCATCGGCAGGCTGATAATCCCCCTAGATAGGGAGAACTGTATTGACAGTTTATATTAAATAGTGTCTTCTTGTCTTTTCCAGTGCCCTGCACACAAGGATGCCCTTCGTGTCCCCCAAGGTGACCAACAGCTACCTCAAGGGACGCACAGACATTCCTCTTCTTGACAAAACCATGGGCCAGTGCCTGGAGGAGACTGTGGAGCGCTTTCCCAACCGCGAGGCCTTGGTCTTCTGCCGGGATGGGGTTCGGAAGACGTTTGCTCAGTTCAAAGAGGAGGTGAGTGCCTTGTTCACCCCTCAGGTGAGATGACAACAACAGTCATTTCTCCCATGGAGAAATGGGAAACAGTTTCCTTGATCAGCTCAGGACTGAGATGAGTTGCATGTGGACCTTCATCCTGGTGCAGCAGGAACAGCATGTTTCCAGCACATACTGATGGGCGTGTGCTGCCCTCATCCTTCTCAGTGCCTTGGGATGAAAGGGAGGAAGTGGCATATGAAAAATGCTAATATCCCACAATGAACATTCATACTTAAAAATTATCACACTTATCTGATGGGTTGTAGGCTGAGTCATGGTGTTTTTCTCTACTGGAGTAGACTTCACCTTCTGGATTAGTTACTCTGGCTATCAGAGGTCTTGAGTGTGGGGAAGATTTTTATCCAAGCATGAAGGCAATGGAGCAAAGTCAAGGACCAGGACTCAGTATCATATGCACAGGTGTGTGCGGATGTATGCATATACAAATACATGTTTCTCTGTTTTTGGAATGGAGGGACTAACTACCTGGAAAGTTTCTAATAAATGCATGCATGATATGCTCTTTGATAGGAAAGAATTATTTGGTGGGGTTTTTGGCCTGCTATGGTTTTGGTCACATCCATTCACATAAACAAGATTAGCTGTGTTCACCCTGATTTTAAGAAGTAGGCTGCAATTCAGAACTAAATCAAATTGTTCCTCAAATTCATATCTCCTAAAAGGCATATTTTATAAATTCATTTGAGAACTTAACAAAACTAAAAAACCTTTCCTGAATGTCTCAAAGTATTTATACATACATTTATGTACTTGAACCATGCTTACCATCTTGCAAAATAAAGTAGTTAATATAGTGTCTGAATTTGAGTTAATGAATCACAGAATCATTAATATTGGAAAATGTTTCAAAGACTGAGTCCAACCTTTGGCCGATCACAACACTGTCAAGTATGTCTGAGTGCTGAGTGTAACATCCATTTGTTTCTTTAATGGCTCCAGAGACAGGGACTCCAACACCTCCCTGGGAAGTCCTTTCCAATATTTAATAACCCTTTCAGTGAAGAAATACCTCCTGATGTCTAGCCTGATCCTAACCTGGTGCATTTATGGCCACTTCCTCTCCTCCTGTCCCCTTGTTCCCTTGGAACAGAGCCTGACTCCCACCTGGCTGCACCCTCCTGTCAGGGAGTTGTAGAGAGGAAGAAGGTCCCCTCTGAGCCTCCTTTTTTCCAGGCTGAGCCCCTCCAGCTTCCCCAGTCACTCCTCACAGGATTTATGAGGAACCCAAAACTGGTAAAAAATCGCTTGATAGAATTTTCTTCCCCAAATCCTCTTGACATAAGTGCTACCCAGAAGGAAGGCAGATCCAACAGTGTGGATGGGCCCAGTGTAGGGGTAAGGCTTGGTCCTAAGTGGAATTGATGAGGAACTTGGAAATAATCTTTGGGCAAGAAGTAACTTGCAACAACATAATTGCCTATTTTGATTTCCTTCCTGCTTTGTTGTATTGTTCTAGGTCTGTTATTTTTATGCTTTCAGTCAACCTGCTGAGCAGGAGCTGGTCTGTGCTTCAGGCTCAGAAGCTGCTGCAGCCATAGGCTGATGGACTGTTCTGGGCAGACACAATCTGTTGTGTTTCAGTTACAAAGATAATGCTTTTTCTCCAGAAAGCAGTGCCTGGAGACCAATATCCCCCACTGCATTTTGTGTGTGATCCTCAGGCTTTTGTGTTGTATTTTTCAGGTGGACCAAGCAGCAGCTGGACTTCTGGCCCTTGGCCTGAGAAAGGGAGACCGGCTGGGGATGTGGGGACCCAATAAATACGAGTGGGTACTCATGCAGTTTGCAACTGCCCAGGCAGGAATCATCCTGGTAAGGAGTTTGCTGTGTCTACGTTTTAGCAATCTATTGGGAAAGGAAATATAGACAAAGAAGCAACAGGAAATACTGGAGAATAAAGTTTGTTTGTCTTTTTTTCCACGCTCTTACCTGGCTTGTCATCTATAGCTGAATCAAATATTTAAGGAAGATCTCTGCAGCTCTCTGCATCTTCGTCCTCCACTCTGTAGGGAAGCAGGCCACAGAGGGTGGAGCAGCAAAAAAGTTCTTGCAACAGCTGTTAGTAGGAGATGTGCTTTTCTCTACAGGACCATTTTTATGTGGGGTGTTGCTGTCTTAACCAGTTACCAGCTGGTTAGATCCTTTCAAAATGTATTGCTCCATGGAATAAAGGCTCACTTAAAAATCTAGTCCAGGCTGCATATCCCTAAAAGCCAATTTTCATTTGATAGCATGACCAAAATACACCTTATTTAGGCAGTGCTCTATGTTGAGGTCTGTACCCTGCCTTCTGCTCCATTTCCTCCATCCTGGTTCATTCCAGTGTCTGCAGGAACAGGATGGAAGAGTGTGGCTCAGTAGGAACTTGTGGGTGAACTTAACTCTAGTGGCCACTCCGTGGAGAGCTGGGTAGAAGAAAATGTTGTCATGGTTATCCATCAAGAAACCTGACTTGTACAAGAGATTTGATCTAGTTTAGTGGATTGGATCAACTAGATCAAGTCCTGTGAGGAGCTCTGCTTTCTGTTCCTGAAGCTCTGTTTTGAGCTCTGTTGTGTGACCTCACATAAATCTCTTTTCAAATTGTTTGCTTTCACACAAACACAGAATTCAGATATATTTTCTGACAGTGTGGAATCCCTGTGGTGGTGAGCTTTTAGTTCTGTGTTGGAGGAGAGGCTCTGAGTGTGGCTTAACCCTGGAGGAACTTTTCTGTTGGAATCTGTGCTGGGGGGAGGGTGTTCAAGGCAAGAAGGTGATCTAATTCTTGTTTCTGGCTCTTCAGGTATCTGTGAATCCAGCCTACCAGGCCTCTGAGCTGGAGTTTGTGCTCGGGAAGGTTCGTATGGCATGAACTATCTGTTGAAGGGGATTGGCAGGGACATGGTGCAGATGAGCTGCTTTAAGATTTGGGTGTGTGGGAAGAGCTGGCTGGAGAGCAGGGCTGGTGTTGGATGTGTAGAGGGGATGAGGCTGAAATTCAGTGGCCACATTTCTTGCTGTTCTCTGTGGCTGATGGAAAACTTCTGTCTGATGGAAACTGCTCTATCCTTCTCACCCTCTCTCTGCTAACAGCCAGGTACTGCCAGTACTACTCCAACCCAACCACCCCTGTCAGCAATTATTTAGCAGGGAATGAGGGAAAAAATGTAGGACTTGATATCTCCTCTCTGCCCTTCCTGCTCAGGGCAAAAATCACCATCTAGGATCTCAACCTTGAAAGCAGAACCTCAGAAAGGACCTAATTTTAAACTCAGAATGGACCAGTCTAGTTGGTAACTTAGTTTCTCCTTCTCAGATTTGTTTGAGGCTGTCTGGCCTTGGATTTAAGCTGGTTTAAGTCTTAGGTATTGCCACTGTTTAACATATCTCTGATGTCTGATCCTCCCACCTCATCTACCTTTGAATACCTGCCTGGGCTTGCATTTGTGACATGCAGATTACTGATCAATTTAAACTGTTCTGGCTCCCTTGCTCAAATAATGAGAAATTCAGGTTATTAAACATTTGATGGCTAAAAATTAAGATTAAGCAGCTCATTTTTTTTCACTGTGGTTTGTTCAGCTATAAAGGCTGGTATTAGAAGAGAGGGAGCCACTTCTGAATGTTCCCAGCACCATCCAAGTTAGTTTTACTTAGAAAGTGGATAATTTTTAGCAGATTTCTTTTAATGTTTTAATCTTCTCAGAAGTCCTGCTGGTGACTCCTGTTCTCATGCATTGGTGTTGAACCCAGTGCTGCAGTGGAGCACCATCTCTTTCAGGGTGGGTGTCCTTGGCTTCTCTGTCCTACTGGAATGTACTGCTTTCAGATTTGCCAGTATTTCCAGCTTTATTATGCACCTTTGACACTGGGATCTCTGGAGTTCCTCACAGCCTAAGGATTTGTTTGTTTATTTGCATAACAAAATTTCTGAAGACTTTAGGGTTTTTCCTGTTGGATCATCCATCTGTGCAGTCTGATTGGTATATATGGAAATATGTGTGGAATAACAATTCCTTGGAGTCCTACTTTACTTCCAAGGTTTTGTGAAAGCAAACTGATGATGAGTTTTTGTATTTTATGTTCTTTGAAGACAGGTCTGCTGCCATTCAGGTTGAGACCAAGTGAAAGAGGCTCTTTCACTTGACCAAGAGCCAGAGACTCTTATCTTGTACAGCATCAGCCCTTAAATCAGCCCTCCTCTCCCCACACAGCATCTATTTTTCAGTTCAACCAGAATTTTGTAGTTTGAAGGAATTAGTAGTAAAATGTTGAGAGGCCCAAAACAGCCTCAGTCCCCTGGTTCTGGGCAGCCTGTTCCAGAAAGTAGAGCAAATGTTTATCTTCCTTTCTGACAAAACCCAGAGGGTACTTACAAATAATTTATTGGCATAGCCTTTGTCTCCTTATTTCCCAGACCCTGGGAAAATAATGAGAACAGCTGAGTTAATTTATGTAAATAGTTTATTGGACACAAATGCATTTTTTGGAAGATGAAAACAGTTTGCAAATCTGGGTCAAACTCAGCAATCTCTGCTGAAAAAGAAATGAAAATTCTTGGAGTAATTAAGGTGTTTTTTGGGGGGTTATGTAAATGTAAGGGTTGAATGAAAAATGTTTTCATTTTCAAAATAGCTACTGCTTTAAAAAGAGGTGGAAAAATCTTAGGAAAAGGAACACCTCAAAAAAATTCCGCAAAAAAATCTTGGCTTGATCTTACAGGCAGATTTTAGAAACACTTGTTTTTCCAAATTTCCTCAAAAGTCCTCGTTCCAGATGAACACGAATTAATTTGTTTTAACTTCATTTATTTATTCATATTTTGGGACTGGGATTTTTGTTAGAGTTGAGACTCATAATCTGAAAAATCAGTTGCTTGCCTTGTGCTCACAACGAAGAATGTCAATCCTGGGCAAGGAGGGAACCTTAGGCTGCAGCTCTACTTTCTTGACCAGCAAAAATCATCCTGAATCCAGCACTGGGGAGGAGCAAAGCACTGGCTGCACAGCTGGATTAAAGTTTGGGATGCTGGGTGTGCAGTAACAGCACAGCAATGTTTTTGGAGGGTTTTAGAACTGCACAGATGTAAGGGCTCATTTGCTTTTGTCCTTGGAGAACCTGCCTGTTCCTGCATTTGTGGTCACTGCTCTTTATCATGTCCTGACCATCAATCCAACATGACTTTTCATGAGTTTCTGTCTCCCTTCACAGGTTGGCTGTAAGGCACTGGTGTTTCCCACTCAATTTAAAACACAGAAATACTATGATATTTTAAAGCAGTCATGTCCCGAGCTAGAAAAATCCAGTCCAGGGGGAATAAAGAGCAAAAGGTGAGTTAGGAACATCTGATGTCTTTGCACTGACCTCACAGCCATGTCCTGCCTTGTGTCCCCTCAGCTGCACAATATAGGCTTTGCTGAAGAAGGACCCACAGGAGGTCTTATCTGAAGAGAACAAGTTAGGCTGGCCCAGAGGTTTGCCCTGACCAGTGTGTGCCTGTCTGGGTACATTTCTCCTTTTTCTATTATTATTGATGGTATTTTTCTCTCTGACAGGCTACCTGACTTATCCATTGTCATCATGTGTGACTCTAAGTTGCCTGGCACCTTCCACATGGATGAAGTGATGCAGGCTGGGGACAGCAGCCACATGAAACAGCTCAGGGCCATGCAGCAGACCCTGTCCTGCAATGAGCCCATCAACATCCAGTTCACTTCAGTAGGTGCCCTGCCAGCTCCATGTCCTGGGTTGGGTTCCTCACTGGGGACATGGGGAAAGATGTGTGCAGTGCCACATATCAGATTTTCTTCCTAGTTCACTCTGAGACCGAGCTTCAAGCTTCTGCAGTAGGATGGAAAAAGTGTTCTAGCATTCCCCCTTCTTCCATTTTTTATGTTCAGCCCTTTGTCAAGGGCTGATGGAGATGAGACAGTGCCAGGTAAATTCTGTTCAGCTGAAATTGGGCTATTTTTTGGGATTCAGGTGCTGTTAAAGAAGTAAAAACAGTCTCCCAGGTCTGATAGGAGAAAAAAGTGCAAGATCACCCCAGAGTCTGAGGAATTTCCCTTGAGATTCCCTGGGCAATCTCCCTTGAGCTCACCCTCAGAAAAGGTGGTGGTATTGCATACATGCCCTGTGTCTTCCAGGGGACAACAGGAAGTCCCAAAGGAGTCACCCTCTCCCACAGGAACATTGTGAATAATGCCAATCTCGTTGGTCTGAGGCTGGGGATCACAGACCAGGTGGGTTTGGTGGGAACAGGGTTTGGGGAGGCCTCCACTCAACAGAGACCACATACGGAGAATGCTGGTGTTTACTCAGTGGAAGAGCAGGATGTTTTGCTGCAAATGACATTGAGGGATATTAATGCATAACATTTTGCATTTCAATGGAGTTCATTGATGTTTCATTTTAGTTTCATGTCAAGCTTTTTTTTTTTTTTTAGGGGAAAAAAG
>VZUA01086504.1:6168-24570 GCA_013401035.1 Horornis vulcanius
AGTGATCTTTTAAAATATCTACATGGTTCTCTTGTTTAAGCCTTTGTGGTAAACTTATGACACATTTTTATAATTTTTCTGCAAATTAAAATCTTATTCTTCAAAACAAAAGAAGAAAAAAGAACAGCTGAATTTTCTCTAAAGCTTGGAGGACTCCCAGAAATGGGGTTCTGAAGAACATCTGAAGCATTACAAACATTGCAATATAATTGCAGGTGTTGGAAATGAGGCTTTTGTTTGCAACAACTTTGATCTAAATTTTAGATCAATAAAAACAATTGGGAAAAACTTGATTGAAAGAAAAGCAGAGAAACCTCCCTCTGCATTTCAGAAGCTCAGGCTGCTGTAGCACCTTTTATTCTGCACTCCTTCCAACACAGATCCAGGAGAACAGGCCTCATGTCTTTAAGGTTAAATAAAAGCCATATAAACATCTGATTACCAGACAGAAGATACGGTCAGATAATGACGAATAACACTGATTTTGTCAAAGAAGAAATAGGCAAAGTAGTGCAGATGCTGCTGTTACAAAGATATAAGACCTTTACCACAGTTTAAAAGACAAAGACTATTATAATCTAAGAACATGGTTTCTGGCCAGAAAAAGCTACAATTATTTTTAAAAATGTCACCTCATTCACAGTCAGTGATCAGAGAAAATGGAAACATTTTAAGGAGTAATTGTAAACATCTGCTGAAGAAAAAATGAAAACATGACTAAGACAGAAATGAGCTGCCAACATAAAGTATTGTGTGAACAAATCCACCGGAAAAGCACCAGGTCTGTGGATGGATTCTATCTGGAATGTGAAAAAAACTTGATGATCATAAAAAAGACTAGAATGCACCTAAAGATATTTTATTCTTAGTCACTCTGGCCCTCTACGCAAATATCGAGGAATGTGGCTACACTTGTGTTTCTGCAGCAGCTTTGGCCCCTGCTGCTTCTCCTGCCCTGTTCCAAGAGAAGCATTTGCACAGGCACAGGGAATTGGGCTCAAACTGATCTAACTTTTTTTTTTCCTTTCTCTTTCAGCTGGATCAGTTAAGAAAAAGCCAGTGGTGGTGCAGATGGTGATGACAGCTCAAACAGAAATGCTGCTAGATTTCTAACCATTGCCTCGAAATACTGATTTCAAACTGCAGTGCTATAATGACAGCATAAATGAAGGTAAATCAGATCCTTATGGTTTTTAAAAAATGCTCTCTAAGGCATCTATAGATCTGTATCTCAGCACAGCATTTAAACGTGTTGAGCAACTTGCAGGGTCCAGGGCTGTTTTGTAAGACCTGTTGTCTCCAACAACAGAATGACAGAGTTAACACAGAAGAGAATGTAAAGGTGTGAATCACCCAGTTCTCCAGGTATGATGTGCCAGTTAAAGATGAACAACTCAACGTGGAGATACAATACACTCTGTCCTCTGGTACAAGTGAGCATGTGCACGTTTTTTAAAATACAGCAGGTAGCCTGCATTGGCTCAAGTCATCTTTTCCTAGTGCCAAACATTACATCTAAAAGCAGCTGTTCTGATTGAAAATGTTTTATCACCATCCTTTGGTAGAAGCTTGTAATTCCTCCAGTTCTACTGGCTGACCAGTTCATTTGAACTATTCCTAATCTATCCCTTCCTGGAGGGAAATCAAATTACAAGTGGCTCTGGGCAGACAGGCTGTGCTGGGCTCCAGGGGCAGTGAGCACAGGTGCCTTGGCCTTGCTTTGCCTTCGAGTGCTGCAGCTTTCCCTACCCAGTCTCTGATCCAGTACCTGATACTCAGCCACCTTGCTTATTTCCCCCTTTCATTTTTTTAAACTGAAATAACCTGTGGTTTGAATTAACTACATTGCCATAGGAATGTCTGCCCTTCTTCAGCACACTGGGGCAACAATACCTGGCAAGGTAGGTGGGATTCTCTGCTTGAGTAGCAATGCTAGTTGGGGTAAAAGGCAAACCATCAAATTTAAAAAGTAGGCCTACAGTCTTCAGAGTTGACCAGAATAGAGAATGTGAATAAGGACTTCTGGGAAGTGGAAGTTTCAAGAGAAGAATCCTAGAGACTTTGCTGATTAGCTCGCTAAAAAAACCTTTGAAATTATAAGAATATGAAAGTAGCTTGATGGCCATGACTTGTTCTAGTTCACACTCAGGCTGAATTACAGGAGACTGAACCCTCAAGGAAGACTGTGGAGGGTGGCTGTTATTTAATGTTATGTGTGTGATATACTCTTAATATGTATCCAGGTGGTGTTTGTGGAGGTTTATCTTTCCTGCTCAATATCTAGAAATGAGGTGTGTGGAGAAATTATGGCTCAATGCAGATTTGCCTGCATTTGGGTGACAATTGAGCCTGTGCTCTGTAAATACAGTGTAAAGATCAGCTGCTTTAAACTCTTGAGCAAACAATGCCAAATGCTGATGAAAATCATCTTTTTAAAGGAATTTTCTTGGATATAGTACATGATTTCAGAAGCCTGTTGATAAGCCTGTTGAAGAAAACATTTGAAATATTTAATGTACTTTCAAACTGCTTTTTTTTTTCTTTTTTTTTTTTTTGCAGTTTGGTAGTGGAGAACTGACTGCTGGTTTAGCCTATGGCCTGGTAGACAGTAACAGAACTTACATAATAAATCAGTAAAGAACAACCTTCTGATATCCTCACAATGGACAGCAAGCAAGCTAATATTTTCATATTCAGAAAGTCATTTCACTCTTTTTATCGGGGTTGAAGAATGCAAAATGATCCCTTTTTACAAGCTCTGGAATCTCCACTACTGATAGTAGTTGATTTTGCATAAAGATTACAGGTAAAATTAACATTTTTGCTTGTCTTTAAGGAAATTAGAATTTCCAGAGGTGTCCTGAGACTAGAAAATCTGTTTAAACTGCGATTATCATCCTGAATACTTGTAGACAATAGGAAAGGAAACAGTGTTCAAACCTATCATTATAACTAAGCACCAACCCCCCAGGGTCATGGTGTGCTGCCTTCATCAAAGCCATGGGTTCCATGGTGCTTCCAGCCTGGCTTTAGACTCCTGGTACAGGATCAAAATAGTTTGATGAAATTATAGGAAGTATTGAAGTGCTCTAAAGCCACCCTGTTGATTCAGAATTTAAGAAATTTTGACTTTTTTGCTTGAAGGCTTTATGTTTGGCTAGAAACTAACTTTCCAACATCTAATTTTAATCCTTTTTAAGTATTACTCATGATTTTAATCATAGAGGGAAAATCATAGAACTGTCAAAAATACATATACAGTATGCTTTTGCTGTTTTCATTGTCACTGTAAGCTTATGACTAAGAATTAGTGATCATGCCTAGTGTGGAAGTATTTGGCATAGCAGACCTGTTGTAAACAGTCATGAAACCACAGCTGCCTAAAGATGTCCTTGTTTTCCTGCTAAGTCAATTATATCAGTCTAAAACTTTGTCCACTGCTCTGTCTCCTCCTGGTATATTTGATCACAATACTTTAAATTCCAGAAACTAGAAAAAGAAACTTCATAACTATGAAGGTTAAAATTCTCCCATGGTCTTTGTATTTTGAGTATAACATGTGTCAAACGTGATTACAGGCTTTTTTCCCAATTTACAAATATTTGCATTGCAAAAGCTGATTTAAAGAAAAAAAAAGTAGTTAAATACAAGCTGAATTTGTTGGTGCTATTATATGCTTCTCCATTGTCTCTCCACTTTGAGTGCTGCTCTTATCAGATGGAAACCAGAAGAATGTAGGTTTTAATTGCTGATTGTAAATGTGACAAGCTGTACTTTCAGCAGTGGTGTTTGTTAGCTTTAGGGAACAGAGCGACAGAGATGTTAGAGGGCCAAATAAGTTACCTATATTCCTGCATGGACTTCAGTGGGAGTCCTAGAACCTGCCTGAGGGTACAACTTTTTTGGTTTTTGATCATTAAATTTATCTCTGCTTTATGAGCCGACTGCTTCATAAAACCAACATTAATCTGGAATAACTGTGTACATCAGTGGTGTTGTTCAGATATACACTAGCCCAGTGAATATGGAATTGTGCCTGCTGGACAGAGCTGTTCCTAGGGCATAGCCACCTTTTAGACAGTTTAGAAACTCAGTTCAGTGCAGATTATATACTGACTTCATATGAAGACACTTTGCTGAAAATATGCAAAATTAATAAGATGGGCCAGGATGCACTTTTCTCCACTAGAAGGGAAACTGAGACCTTCAGCTCTGAAGAATCAGAAGGACATTAGTCTTTGTTACTTGCTCAAAAATCTTGGGAGAAGAAAAAGGACACCAGTACACAACATTTTATTGTCAGTACTGCAACATAGTTGCAGTGTCTGAAGAGATGGACTTTGGTTTTTCTTTTACTATCTTGGTTCATCTGCACTGGACTGCGGAAAAGGTTAATTCAAATAAGTGTCATTAACGTGCCTTCCAGCAGCCCAGCAATTACCACAGCATCTCCTTTATCCTGACAATCTTTTACCAGTTTCAGTGGACAGTTTTAGTTCATGTGAAGAGGGATTGAGGTTTTCTACTCTGAGCTCTTTACAGAGTGCTAAAATCCTGCATGAGACTCAACATCACCACAACAGTGAATGTGAAATTCCATTAGTCAGCACAGGGCTGTGCATGGAACCTCAGCATCTTCCCAAGGATTCTCCAGAGGCACATGGGGCTCCCAAGGTTTCTGGTGCTCCTGTTATTGCTGTTCAGCTGTAGCATACTCATGACACAGATATCAATGGCTTGAACTCACCACTCTGCTTTTGCTTTAGAAAAAAACAGATAAAGAAAAATGACATTTCGCAAACAAAGCTGACATCCAGCTGCAGAAAGACTCAAAAAGTGTCCTTAGGTTTGCTTAGGAACAAGACTAACACTAGAGTTTGACTGTATCCTGATGCTACTGCAGTTGTTTGTTTGGGGGTTAATTTTAGTTTGTTTTGGTTCAGTTGTTGTTGGTTCGGTTTTGGGGTTTTTTTTTTAACAGTTAACTTTAAGGGGAAATAATTATAAAAGGTCTACATGTTTACTTTTAAACACAGCATTTTTTCCACTCTGCCCCAAGTCTGACATTTTAATGACCTGCTTTGCTTTGGTTTTTACTGGCAGTGTATATTGAAGGAGTATTTTATGTACAGTTTTAACATTTGAACAACGCAGCTCCGTGTTCTGTTACTCTTTTATGTTGTGGATAATGTCTTTTAAGCTTTTATTTCTTTTAAGTGCTTACTAATTTGAGGGCATTTTTGCAAATACATTTGGAAACTTTTAGATTAATTATCAGTAAAGGTTATTAATTTAAGAAGAGCAAGGAAAGCAAAGGTTGCATATATTTTCACTCAAATTACTATCCTAAATGACTCCATGGGGGGTTTCTTATAGGGGTCACTGAAAGGCAGAAAGGAATGTTTTTACTTCTTTGCTTTGTCACAAAAATTAGGTTACAAGGGCTATAAATGCAGGTAATACTTTTTATTACTAGATTTTCCTCTGTAATGAATATAACATTTCTTCTTTTCTGATATCCACTGAATGTCTTAGTACTTAGTATGTTTACTCTTACCTTTAACAAGCTCTAAAGCAATTCCCCTTTAAAAGCCTTGCAAGCAAATTTGAAGGCAAGAAAGAAACCCTGTATGGCAGGATCCCTGCTGGAGGTGGGAGATTGGAGGGGGGACACTGTCTTGCCAGCTGCCCATGAGCTAACTGATAACACCAGACCTTGAGTGGCTGAGGCAGAGAGAAGTGAAAACTAAAACTGGAGAAGTCAAAAGTGGGAACCAGTAGGACCAGAATATTTTTTCAATGCAAAATACAAAATCGGTCGCATATTTTCCTGCTATAAAACAAATTTCTCTGTGCCAGTCTGCCAGAATTCAGATTTACACCATCCTCTAGTTCCCAAAGAGACCTGGGCTCAGTATTGCTTTGAGACTTGGGCCGTGGAGTTAAGATGGGGTGAGCAGCTGCCCTCGGCGGGGCCGTGCTGTGTCCCCAGTGGTGGCCTGGTGTGGCTGGGCTGGCAGGGCTCTCCCATCAGGGGAATGCACCCCCTCCCCAGCTGGGCCCTTCAGGAGGGCATTAATATTCTCTGAAAGGCGGCCACTCATCTGCAGCTCTGTAAGGCCGACCTACTTTGATCTCAGCCTCAGAAACAGAGTGATGGGGGATAAGAGTTCAAAGTATAAGAAGGAACTCAATATGCAAAGAATGTACCACATCTTAATAAGTAATGAGAATTCCCTCCATTTGTTGCTATTGTAAGGAAAAATAGTTTAATATCTTTATGGGATTAGGACTCCACAGTACTTTGCTAATGAGTGGCCAGGGCTATTAAGATTTTCCCTATGTCTCCAGATAGGCTGGCAAACAAACATCAATAAACAATGGCCAGACTAAGGCTGGCTATTAAGAGTTTGATCTTTTATTAATGTGGCTAACATGTTGAGGGTGTTTTTTGTAGACCCAGTAGAGCAAATATATAACACAGAATTTCTATCTTTTCCCTACAAGAGACTTGAGGATTAAGGAAATTACCAGTAATGAACAGCAGCTTTTAAACAAAGTTTATCACAAATTACACTGGATTGTGAAGTGTTCGCTATTTAGGCAGCTGTGGATGAACAGGAGATTGAGAAAATTACCAGTGAAGGAAAACCTCTCTATTTTTTACTGGTTTGCTCAGAGCTGTGGAGATACCACTCACATGAACACTTAGCCTGCATAGCAATGGCAAATACCAGCAAATTTAGCTTTCATAAGTGTATTTGAGAAAGATTAGTGCACACCATTCAGTTCAAGTTTTCGTTTTTAGGTTAGCTGCCTTTCATATTAATCAGCTTTGGTTTTTTCAGAGCTGCCTTTTCTGTGTAAGAGCAGTGGGTGAATGCCATATTTAATAACCCTTACATCCACTAATTCCTTTTGCAGCAATTGTGTAGTTTCCAGAAAAAATTAAACTTGTATGATTGGAGGAAGAAATGTAGAAATTAATGTTGTTTGTCTTTAAAGTCCAAAAACAAAATATGTTTTGAGGAATTGCTTAGCCCTTTCAGAACTGTTTACTATTCCTCAAAGGCCTTTTTATTTTTCCAGGTTCTATAAGTATAGCAGGATTTAAGATCAGCACAAGAAAGTTTTTCACTTGATCAGCTGAGGTGCTAATTGTCACAATGAAGTACAGCATACAAAGGATAGTGAGATATTTCACATGCAAACTCTGATTTCCTGAGTGTGATGGCAGGGGTTATTAGCAAGGATTTTCATCAGGTCCCTGTTGAAACCTCATTTCCTTAATTCACTTCTCCCAGCTGATAAACAGCCATGCCATATCTCCAGCATCAATCTGACTGCCCAGAGACAGGTTACTAAATTCTCTTTACACACAGGGATTTCATTTTCCTTTCGGAAAATGTTTGAGAAGTATCACAGGTTTGTACAATAGAGGCCAAGCATGAAAAACTTGTCAGTCATGTGAACGTCACCCCATAAATGTCCCTAACAGCTCTTTCCTCTTTTCTATTTCAAGAGGAGAATAGCTTTAATTAATTTATTGGCTGGCATCTGTTTAACAGGCATATGTGTGATGGGTTTCTGAACACACCTGGTCTATTTTTTAATGTAACCTCCAAAAAGATTTTGATCTTATTTTTAGCTTTAACCTTATAAAAATGGACAGTTTCAAAGGAATTTAGCTATGACCTGGATTTTAATTTTCTTGGGGATTTTCCTAATGCTTGAGGGGGGAAATCTGGTACATTTTCAGCATATTAAATACCAGTTTGTGTCAAAATAGTCATTAGATTTCTAATTGATTTGATTACAGTACAGTGGCATAGCAAAGGATATATCTGATATTTATCATCTTTAGTTATGCTATCATTAGAATATGATTTCTACGTTTTCATTAGTGGGGCACACTACCTAAATATTGCTCAGTTTTGAAACCACTTAATTATCCTGTCATTGGTGCAACATCATTCAATTTTACATTAAAATTATTTTCCTGGAGACCTAAGCTGGATTCAAATAAACTGTTCATTTTTGGCAACCAGGAAGAAATGGAGTCCTTGTAAAAATCAGACTTTGGAGTGAGGAAGTTGGCGATTTTTTTCATTAGTTTCATAGGGCTCATTGTTCCTATTCTGGAAACTTTATAGCTGCAATCACCTACGGCTAGAGTCTGATTTTTACTGAGGTGCTATAATAATTACACTAAGTACTTTCTGTTTGTCGCTGACAAACAACAATCCTTGAATGTCACTTAAGGAAAATAGAAACTTTTATATTGTGGCTTAGTTTCCAAAACTTCATGGTTTGAGTTCTCAGAAAAAAGTACAAGATATTCATTAAATCAAATCAAATCAAATCAAATCAAACAAACAACAACAACAACAAAATATACTACCCTGGGTTTTGCCTATAACCATGAGAGCTCTCAAACTCTTAGGCACACTCACAGAGATGTGATAAAATATTTTGTAAGAAACTTAAGTATGACTTACTGAGAACTGAAGGTTGACAAGTTTAAATACTGTAATAGCAAAACAAACAAACAAAAACCTTTCAGTTCACTTGTGGATTAGTAGTTAATACTCTGAAATCCGCAAGCTACGGCTATCTGTGCTGTTATAATCCAAAAGAAGAACTCTACTTTTTCTGTTTTTTCAAAGGAAGATCTTAATCACCTCTTTGTAAGCCACCAAACCCCTTATTAAAAGTCTGGGCCCAATCCTCCCTTGAAAGCATGGCCCCAGCAAACTATGGGCTTTGATCCTAAATTGAGAACAACAGCTACTGAAGGTAACAGTATGTGATTAAGGACTGCAAAATTTGGGCTACTGACATTAGTGAGATTGACTGCTCATGTGAGTAAAGAACAATTTCATAAGATTAAGGACCATTATTGTGTTTGGTAGCTGCATTCTTTATAACTCTTCCTCATTATTTATTCAGCTTAAATAGGCTGAGCAATATTAATGTGTTGTCAATATCAACATTTATCAGTGGGAACTAGAGTAAAAATGACTGCAGTAATTTTCTTTTTCTTTTTTAATTATTAAAACTCCTGTTTATAGCAGAAATAATATATACTGTAAAAACAGCAGATTAATGGTACAGTTGCTGGTCTTGCTCTTTGACATCATATTTTTAAATAACTCACTGACAATCTCAACAATTAAACATATTCTATATAACAATTCTCTTCTATAGAACAATTTCTGTTAACACTTCATCGTTCTCACAGACATGCAAATTGTTTTTCTGCCATTCTAAATGTGTCCCAGTAGGAGGGACCTGGAGAGTTGGGACCAGCCATCTGCTGAGGCCTGGCACAGGGTGCTCCAGCCAAGAGGGAAGGAGATAATGGAATATTCTCCCCCAGTTCTCATGTATAATCAAGGGCAAAATTAATATAACTTTAACAGATGGGCTGTTCACTGAGTTCTACAACCAAGCGAGAGTAAGAGCCATTCTCCCATGAGAATTTGGGTTGTCCCCATGCTTAGGAACTGGAATGATCCCTCAGATGACCCATAAGTTCTCTCTGTAAGAATGAAGGTAGAAATGCTACCCTGGAAGCTTTGGGGAGATAACTTTTCTTTTGTGGGGCGAGTGTCTGAACACGATTGGTAACTGTAACTTCAGTTTACCTGCAGAATGAGGCATTGTGACAGCTCTGACACTGAGGAACTAGAAATATCATTTGAGTGCTAAAAAAAAAAAAAAAAAACAGACTTTAACTTGCTTTACCTGAACTTTGTAAAAGCCTTGCAGTGGTACATCTCTGATTTCAGATTTTTGTTTGTCACAAATAGGAAATGTTGAAAGAAACTGGAGCTTAACAGCTTAGCTCTTTCCTTTGAGAGGAAATAGAATTAGAACCTGCATGTGCTTGGCTTATACTTCATAATACATTTTATTATTACAATTATAAATTAGGCCCCTGGGCACAAAAATACAGCATAACTAAAAACATAACTAACCAAGGTAAATTGATGCCTGCCCTAATATATTTTACCATCACAGAATACTAGAGACTGCCTCTCACTCTGGGCCCTCCACTCTTAAGTGGGTCTGTTGGCACAGTATTACAGTGCTGTAACTAGTCTAGGGCTTGAATCTGAGCCACACTTTGGTTTCCATCTATTCATCACAACTGGAGAGTCTTGTAGGCTTTTGGCCGACTTTCACCTTCTGCAGGTGGTGGAAGGCCAGCTGCAGACGTGTTTGTTCTCATTTGCTGTGCAATAAGCCCTGAGCTTTTCAGTGCTAGTGATGGAAGAGAGATGAGCTTGTGTGTGTGTGTGGGTGTGGGTGTGGGTGTGTGTGACTGCACACCCTTCCACGCTGGTATTCAGTTGTGCTGAGATTCAGTGGAGCAGGAGTCAGACCTTTGCTTGCCATTTTCCATAGGATCAGCAGTCAGAAAGCCGGTGATAGTGACACAGTCCTGTTTCCTGGATATTATGCAGTTATCCAAAATTTTCAAAATGGGAGTAGTAATCCTACCCCACTAACTTGTACCTGATGAGTGCAATCATGAATGTTTCTGAGGAGAGACAGTTATTTGAATCAAATTGGTTGTCTTCTTTGTAACTTCAGCTTATCTTGTGAAAATACTGTCAGAATAATATATGCTTCCTTTATAACCGAGAAGTTCTACTCTTGATCGATAGGACTTACTTTTCATTTGTCAGCTTAATGAATTATTATTCTTCCAGGGTTTTTTAGTACATTTCAGACTCTTTTTATGCAGCAGACAGCTGTGACAAGCTGAGATGGAAAACTAGCCTAAGCCCAGGTGCTAAATAAGGACTGGTACTCTTAGATCTCACTGGGTGCTCCTTATTTATGTAACTAAGGTGGAAGTACCTGGACTAATGCCAGCAGCTGTCGGCAGAAGTGATGCTGGAGATGCCCTGGTGCTGGGCTTCATACTTGCACAGTGATTATACCTGGGAACTCACTGTAGTGTAGCCCTGATGGGATGGTCCAGGGCTGGGAAGTATCTCCTTTGCTAGAGGAAAGGTCCCAGCAGTGTGGCAAAGAACCTTAGGGACTGGTGTCCCCAGAAGTGTCAGGGATGGGGTTTGAAAGCCACAGTGTGTGACCTGTGTCCTTGCACCCTTGTCAGGATTGCTGTTGCAAATCAAGCCATGCAGCTCTGGAGCTCCACAGAAACTTTAGTTCATGGGGGCTGGGATTTCCAGGTTGGGCTGCTATTCCATTTGTGTGCAGCAAGAGGTATCATCAGAAAATCAGGAAATGCCACTTTTTCTGTTCAGATTTTCTGCCTTTGAGTGACAACATTAAGTGCTTTTGCATTGTTGCCTCAGGATTTTATCAAGCAAGGGTTTTTTTCCTTTGTGTTTTGTTTTGGTTGTTTTTTGGGGGTTTTTTTGTGCGTTTACCTTTACTTTAGGTGCAAATGAGGAAAATGAAGATTTCACATTCAGTAAGTTGGTTTTTTTTTCCATAAACATTAACTATGCATGTTAAAGCTGTCCTAGGGCAACCCTGATGTGCACACAGTAGTGTTTTCATCTTTTCTATAAATATTTGTAGTTGACCATGCATTACAATAGAGCATTCCTTTCTTTTGACTTTGCCCTTTTATATTTTAGCTTGTTCAACTTATTTGCACAGAAGGGGGGGAAGAAGTTTTTTATGGAAAAGAAAAACTGCACACATAACTCTGTGGGTAGATATGTGTGTATGTAGTAAATCTGTTGAAAAGCTGTTTATGGATTTTGGTAAGAAGGCATTGTCTCCATTTTTATGAAGATTATGAAATCTTTGGGGTTTTGTTTATCTACATACACAGTTCTGTGGGAAAAAATGTGAGAATGACAAGGAAACATCAGAAGTAAAAAGTTAGCTTCAGTTCTACTATTGTATTCTAAATGTCATATCTTCTTTCATTTCCTCAGTGAACACTTCCTTCCATGTTTGTATGCTACTGTTTTTCAAAACTTTTTTGCCATTAAAGGGAAGTCTTCTGATGTCATTCATGCTTGAAACACTTTGATGCTCCTGATATTCCAAAATGCCAGGGTGTGTTTCTGAGGGCCCTAGACCTTTTGGAATAGACAGAAAATTTCTGTGAATCACAGAAGAAGATTACCCAGTAGTAGTGAAATAAAAACATACAGGACTGAGGACTAATATTTTCAAATTCCTTCTATCATATTACTTTACATAAATGATAATTTCTGGTTTTGTTCAAGTATTGGCTAAGCCAGCAGTCAGAGCACCCTAAACCAGGAAGTCCCAAATCTGGGCAGGCATTTTGGCAACGTGCTTTGACTGGATCCTAAGTACAATCCTCCTATTTGTTTACTAGTAAAACAACAAAAGTTCTTCAGTGAAAACAAACCAAAATTGTAATTGTTTTTAATTAGTAGCAGGTCTACTTAAAGGCTTAAAATGATTTGACATTTGCATAGGTCCCTTGCCCGATCCTAACTTAATGACAGGCTTTGCAAAATAACTCAAATTTGACACACAAAATAGCATAAAATTTCCCTGGGTTCCACTCTCTGTAAGGTTACAGCAATTTTGTATCTATTGCATTTATTATGTGAAAAGTCTGTACATTTCCAACAATTGTTTTAGACATAAGCATAGGAAAGCTTTAGTTATGTATGGAGAATGTAGTGCTGTAGTATTCCTTTTTTTAAAGGAATAATTGAACATTACTGGTCTAGTATCACTGTCTTTTCATTTGTCTTTCATCACTGTGCCTTTCAATAGCATTCATCTATGGACTAATGCAATGCCTGCCGAAGTCAATAGAAGTCATTCAGCTGACATCAATGAACAATGCATCAGGCCCTTTAAAAAGAAGGAACTAGAGTTTACAAGGGTTAAACAGAGCAGTGAGGAAAAACACTCTGAGGCAGGAATTGTGACTTCTGTGTCCACACAGCACCTGGCACTTCCCTGACGTTCAGAACAGTGACAAAATGAACAATACTCAGTCTCCACTGGTAGCTCTGATAAGGGAAGGCAGTTTTACCAGTCAACATCTGAATTGTTTTTCTGTGCAAAGCCTTAGCAGGTATCAATAATTGTAATACACAGTAAAAATCTGTTCAGATAGGTGTCATCGATGCAGATGTTGAAAATCTTTTCGCTTAATTGCTTCTGCCCAGTCTTTCCAAAGAACTCACCTTGCTATCAGTCTTTCTTTGTTCTGATTAAGTTGTAATCACTCAAAAGCAGATTCAGAAGCTCCCCCTCCTTCCCTCAAAGAGGTGGTGTTTGCTTTGTACCCAAATGTGACATTGCACACTGGTGCAATCGAAAGAGGCTGCAATGATCAATTGAGGGCCCAATCAAAGCCTCACAGATAGGCAGCCATTCGTCGCTGTTTGATATAAAAGGTGTTTTATTTCTCATCACTTTTTTGTCACTGAAAGAATGCTTCCTACGTGCAGATTAATTAAAGTGTAAACATTAAATATTGATTGATGCATTATCAGCATGGAGCAGTTGCCTCCACTCAGATTGATTCCTGCAGTGATTTATTGTCATATTTGTGGAGTCATTTCACTCGATAACAAAGAGAAATAGCCTGCTCCCTCTACCTTTCAGGCTTGCTTTCTGGCACTTGCAGTGCACCTCCTCATCCTCAGTGACTTCCATTTTTTTTTCTTCTAGAACTAACACAGTATCACCATATTTTCATTGAAGAACCTTAGCTCTTTTTGTTTTGGCATTTGCATAGTAAATTATAGTACAGTGGGAAGCTCTCAGACCTGTGCTCTCAAATGGAACATCTCTGGTTAACACTTCCACCCTGTGCCCCACACAGCTGCTTTCCGTGACCCTGCTCAGGCACAACTTTGTAAGGACAGTTTCAAATCATTCAAATTCACTCACTGCCAACTTGACAGAAAGGTGAACTTTCAAGAGAGTAACATTGTTCAGGTCAGTACTATGGCTAAATTATCCAACTAGGTACTCTGAGTAGGATCATGGCTATACACTAGACTATCAATTTAAAGAATTTCAGGTTTTTACCCTCATTTTTGAAAAGAGGCCTCTGTTTAAGTTTTAAGGAGTACTTATAATAAAGCCAAGTTTTGTGGGATGTTATCGAGCACCTGGATTAGAATTTTTTTTAAAACTAGTGTTCATTTTCTGTAGTTTTTGGAAGTGGATTGAAATTAGATAGTGTTCCAGACCCCTGCCCCTTCTCCCCAAAAGTCTTTAATGTTCTTATTCTGTGTCAGGGATGGCTGTTGCACAGTACCACATGTTGTGATCGCTGCTGCACGCAGCCATCTCTGCCAAAAGAAGCCGTAACCCTGAAGTCAGGTATTTGTTCCAGCCTGCTGCAGTCCCTCCTTCTCTGTGTTTTTACCAGGCTGATGGTCACCCAGCATGCCTGCAGCCAGAAGCTGCCTGTGCTTCCTGGAGCTACCCTCAGTGACCCAATCAGCTACAAGAGAAAACCATTTGTGGAATTGCTTTGTTCTGCAGGAACAAAACTTAATCTTTTATATACGTGGCTTTCATTTACCACTCAGGGAATTAGACTACTCAAAGTCTGCTGAAGTCAAATGTGTGAGCAAGACCACAAAAATATGTAATAGGCAACTGGTGATTTTGATTCAGTCAAGCAGCAAAACATTAACCTTTGGTCACAGTAGCAAGGAATGCTAAACTTGTGAATTTACTGTAGCAGATAATTTCACTCCTATACCTGCAGGAGTTCATAGGAGTGGTTTCCTACATAAGGAGAGGCTGTGCCAAACTGGCTCTCTAAGAATGGTGTGCTATGATTTCTCTAAAGGGCTGTTGCAAACGTGGTGTGAGACTTCATTAAGATAGGTATGCACTTGTGCTGCTGCTGTTCCTGCCCATCCCTGTCACTCCCAAGCACTTGCCTAACAGCACTTTATTTAGGTAGGGTGCTTTGATGTTTTACAGATGTAACCAAGCCGGGGAGAAAATGCTGCTGTTCTAGGTACTTCCTCCCTATGCTTTTCCTACCAGATTCTCTTCCTGTCTTCCTGCTCTGTCATTTTCCATTCCAAACCAAAATTCTTGTTCTTGGCATCAGCTTGCTGATAACTGGGCAGTCACATCTGAATTTGACACTCCTGAAATTTAAAAAGCAAGCAAACCAACCTTAAGGTATATTGCAACAGTGTGCTCTTCTGGGTCCCTTCAAAACAGTGCTCTGGCAACTCACTTTTCCCTTATCTTCGTTTGCTGTTGCCCTTCCTACCCTCTGAACGCCACCGCTGTCACTTGGTGTTAGACTGTCACCCTGATTGAAGTTGTCAGCTCTGGCAGGCGAGGACCTGGCCTTCCTGTTTGTCCCTACCCAGCTGTGCAAGCCAGCAAGGCTCTGCAACCTGCACTGCTGCAAATGCAGTGCCACAAGCCTCCTGCTTGCAAGACTGCACTAAACAAAATTGGCCGTAATTTTTGTAGATTACATTTATGCTTTTATAAAACTTTTCAACGATCCTGGTGCATTTTGTGCAGAAAATGTTCTTAAGGGTCTCTATTTTCAGATCAAAGCTTACATCAGCTATGGAAAGCAACTTTAATACTTTTCATATGACAGATAATTCTAGCAAATAATGTTCAGTTGGAATTGCATTTAGATAGGGCCACACAAAAACAAGTTAAGAGACATCTCAGTTGCAAAGGATCTGTGGACCTGAGAAACATGCAAAGAACTGTTCCCTCTGGGGACATCAGAGCATCTTTAAAAACAACTGGAAATCTGTTGGCTTCAGCGGGCCCAGGCTTTCCTGCATGGCTCACAGAGGAGCTTACACCCAACTTGGACTTGGACAAATTGTAACCAGGAATGGTTCCCAGAAGGAAGCAGCCCCAGGGCAGGCACCAGCTTAGGAAGAGCTAAGGGCTGTCACTCTGATGTGACTCTGATACCCCGAAGGAATTGGTAGCTGCAGGCACTTCTCAGCTGTTTGTGGATCTTTGTCACTTTTCAGCATTGGTGTGGCAAACTGCCTCACTGGAGCTGCTCTGGGCACGGTGCTGCTGGGAAGGAGCAGTGGAAGCCAGCGCACAGCAAGCCTGTGTTTCTCTCAGCCCCACGAGAGCTGCTGACCAGCTGTGGTGGGCAATTACAGAGAGTGAACAGAGATTAGGAATATTTGGGGAAACCGTGGAACAGAGAAAAGAGATCTTTTTCAAAGCTACTAAAATAACTTTGTAAAAGCAGTGTATGATTTAATACTTCTCAAATGCCATCCTCCTGGACAGGATTCTGAATGGAACAAGGTATTTGTGAAGTGGGCTTTTCCCTCAGTGTGCCTCAGTCCACCTCAGTCTTAGAGAGCTGCTGTATAAAAGTAGTTAATAAGGAAAATTTTAAATCCCTTAATTTGTTTTGATGTTTTAAATAAGATGAAAACTTGCTTTTTTCCTTATATGCTTTTCCCAGGATCGTTACTTTGCCAGGTTGGAAAGATACATGTCTTAGAGTACTTCTCTTGAATTCTGATTAGCGCTTCCTTTCACCATGGACAATTAAATCTGACATGAAGGGATACAAAAAGATGTTTGTTAAGTATTTAGAAAGCTCAGTACTGACCTAGATGCTGGAATTTTAGATATGTTCATATACACAGGGATTGTAAACCTGTCCTAAGGACTCAAATGCAAAAGAAGTTCCCCCTACAAAATTAAAAAAAAAATAAAAATAGAAAAAGGAAAGATAAAGAAAAAAAGTTGTGATGATAAATACAATCTGTAGAAGGCTGCAACCCTCCTCATTTTACTGGAGAGACTGTCTGCTCTATAGTAGGGGTTGGATATTAATGCAAACCAGTCTGCTAATTTTCCATATGAAGTTACGGTCATATGACCATTTTTGACCAAATAGACTCTACTATGAATTAAATTAGCATATTGATGCAAATTACCCAACTGTTTTCCTGTATCTCCATAAGACCTGCCAGATGAATACTGTTGCCCTAAATTGTGATATTTCCCCTACAAAAATGAGTTTACTATTTTCAAGGCAACAATTACACGTTGCATGAGAATGGTGTGTTATTTCCTGAAATTGTATGTAATTTATTTTTAAGAGTTTGAAACAGAGTTTTGAAGTTAAATGTGTATCATCTTTGTAACTGCTCAAATCACATTATTTTACGTTTCCTGAAATACCTTTGAAGTTAAATGCAAATAAGGGGAAAATAAATTACAACTTGTGGAGTGACCAGTGTCTGATTATACGCAGTATAATTAACTCCATCCCTCATATAATGTTTGTTGTAATACTTATCCTGTGTACTTCAGAATCATTGAAATGATTGGTGATTCTTTGCTTGAGGAAAACAGTTAAATTTGTTCACAAGGTGGATCTTTTTATTCACTTTCAGGTCACGAGGACTTAACATTTTTAAAATACTGATTCAAAATTTATTTAATGTTAAAAATAAGCAGTTACAACTCAAATAGTCAGACTGTTCAAAATAGCCTTTTCTGTTCATCTCTAATTCTTATTTACCTACAGTACTTTGCTTTTGGAAAAATTGAAGGTATTTAGTATTTTAATTTGAATATTATTGTATTTAGAACCATGAAATAGTTTGATACGGCACATTTATCCTTTCTTTGCCTGTGCTGTAGTCTACAAACAGAGATGGTATTTCAAATGAAAAGACTTCTATGAGAAGAAACCATTTCACTCCAAAAAGAAGCTTTTTTCATTCTTAGACTATTACTTGTATTATGACAGATATTAACATTTTTGTGACCTGTAATTAACTGTGTCTCCTTGTGCTATAAATAAGATTTGGCAGCTACAGCTGCAGTTAAACTGTATCTTGAGGTCTAAGTTTTTTATTTATAGCTCTTTGCGTTTGCTAATGACACTGTGGGGTTCAGGGATGCAGACAATAAAGAGTACAAATAAAATCTGTGCCTCGTGTCTACAGCCCTGCTCCATTTCTCTCCTCCAGTGGCATCAAGAGTTTCCTCAAATTTGCCTGTGCTTGGGAATCTCTGGGGTTAGTGTGTGAGTCTTTGACGCCGTTAACAATTTCAATCTGCACCATTAAAGCTGCGTTTTCGAACCGTCCCCTGGTAATTGTTGCAAGGACTTAGACAAGTAAGACTATCCAAAGGCATCAGTAAGGTCAAACCGTGGTAGAAAGAGCTCTGATTTTATCCTGGAGATTGATGCTTGTATCACCTTTTTTTTCGATTCAGCAGCTGGGGTTATAAAATGTACTTGCAATCACTGATAACATGTTAGATCAGACAACAAGTGGAGTAACACAGTATTTTATACACTCTGGGTAGTTTTACCTAATGCAACAATAAATCAGTGAAGGCAGAGGTCTTTTGTAAATTTTAATGAAAATTCAACTGCTGAAAATATAGTTACTTCTGGCTGAAGTTCTAGAA
>VZUA01086520.1:3175-13189 GCA_013401035.1 Horornis vulcanius
GCTCTGGTTTCAGGCATGGTCCATATGGCACTTGTTACTGTAAATATTGCTTTGATCTTTCTTTCCCATTTACTATTCTGATCTCATGGCTTGGTATTTAAAGATTTTTCACCTGCCTTCTCTGCCTGGTTATCAGCCCCATGGGCAAACATTACCAGTAGCTATGAATATGAGCCACTGTTTTGTGTACTTTCGTCAAGGTTTATTATAAATTATAAAAGTGATTTTCCAAGGAATCCCCCCGATATAATTTTCTTTTGCAGTTCAAGGTTTGCACTCTTTGATGACTGTTTCTAAACCTTATGGAAGCCTGTGACTACACCAGCCTCAGGAGAGGGCAATGGTCCTTGAGTGTTCATTTCCCACCAAACACTGGCTCAGTGTGCACCACAGCTGCAATGATGATGATGATCAATAAAGTAATGGATGTGTTTTAATAACTGAAATTCATGAAATGTAAACCATTGCATTAGCTAGTGTACTCACAGAAAAATGAAACAAAACAACAAAAAAAGCAGATGTGTGCCCCAGTGGGTTTATAACCTTACAGTAAATCAAAGGATTGCAAATAGATATTAACAGGTAGCAAAAACTTAAATGAGTGCCTCCAGTGCATCAGCAGCCTAACTGCTCCCAAAGGATGTTTTTTCTTATTATTCAGGTGAAAATCATAGAAAATCAAGGTGAAATATCAGCCTGCAGAGTTCACCTGGTCTACCCCTGCCAAAGGTAGAAACCTCTATATTTATGCCATTCCTACATTCAAACAGATATATAAGTTGCATGTACTACAACTGAGCAACCAATCACAGAGTTTTATTAGCTTTATTACTGCACACTTTCTCCTGATATTTAATATGAACTTTACATTCCAGAATCCATCATAGAGATGAGAAACAGATTTTATCCATTATTCTTCACAGCAACTTTTTGCAAATCCAATAATGGCTTGAGTTGGAAGGAAACTTAAGGATTATCTAGTTTCAAGCCCTCTGCCTTGGGCAGGCACACCATCCACTAGACCAGGTTGCTCAAAACCCTGTTCAGCTTGGTCACGAACACTCCCAGGGCTGGGGATGCAGAGAGCTGCTCAAACACCTTCTCTGGGCAGCCTGCACAAATGCCTTCATCCTCAGAGTAAAGAACTTCCTAATATCTAATCTAAACCTGCCCTCTGTCACTTCAAAGCCATTCCCTCTTGTCCTACCACCTTGTGCCCTTGTCAAAAATCTCACTCTACCTTACAGGCCTTTTTAGGCACTGGAAAGTGCTCTTAGGTCCCCCCAAATCTTCTCTTCTTCAGGCCAAATAACCCCACAACTGAGGTGCTCCAGCCCTCTGAGCATCTCCATGGCCTCCTCTGAACTCACCCACATGTCCATGTCCTTCTTTACTCGGAGCTCAGAGCAGGATGCAGCATTCCAGGTGGGGTACATTTGCTAAATGACCAGAGTCATGCAGCACCTGTAGAGTTAATGCGCCTTTTATCAGTCACAAAGATCTAAAGTTCTTTCAGGCATTTGTTTTCATTTGGAAACTGAATACTTTCAGAAGTCATTCTCAGAAGGAAAGGTAAGAACCCACAGGATCCCCAAACCTTTGGAAATACACAATTGAGTAAAACTTTCATCACCTCCCTGGTTGTGTTAATGCTGCAGGGGTAAGCTGTCTTACTAGAGCACATTAAGTTATCTTTGGAATCTGGATAAAATATGAGAGATGTCTCTATCATGCATTATGATCAGGAAACTAAACTCCCTGGAGTTATCTTAAAATATACCTGTGCACCTTCATCAATCTTATTTTGGAAGTATTACACCATTTTGCAAGATTTCTGAGCTTTGGTTTGTGTATCAGTTAGATCGAGAATCTCATCCATTTTCTCTGTAAGAAAATTATTATGACCAATGGCAATTTCTGAACTAGAGACAATCAAAAAGGTATTTTGGGTTTATTAGAAATGACTGAGTCCATGACAGGCACAAGTGTCAGAGTGTTGAAAGACCAAAAAATGATGCGAATTTTAAGAATATCTCAAGCAGACCCAGCCACACCTCAAACTGCTTGCTTGGAACAGTGAACAGATCAGGAATAAAAGTGCTTAAAAGAGAATCAGGAATCCAGAGAAATTAATGAAAAGTATTCCATTAATTTAAGTGAACTTTTCATAACTGTTCAGGGTATTAGAGCTGCAAACCACTTAACAGAGCATTCAACAGAGTTTTAACCAGCACCTTGTTCATGGACATAAAACTACAGCTGCTTCCTTAAAGTAAAGACCTTTCTCCTTTATTTCCTGCTTGAGGGCAGTGGGTGCTGCCCCAGCCCAGCCTGTGAGGTCTGGGCTGTGCAGCTGCTGCCTGCACTTGTCTCCTCTTCCCGTTTCACCACTGCTCAGCACATCTATTTGGAGCAGAACTAAAGTGTTTGCTCTCCAAGTGAACCCAGAGGAATGCAGAGGGAATGAAAGGGCCAGCAGGACTCCACTCTGAGCAGTGACTGTGCAGTGCTTGAGGCTGTTTTCTCATCATTTCTCTCATAACTTCTATAATAATAATTTATTTGGTTTTAACTTCCCAAAGAGATGGGGGTGGGCCAGTGTGATCTGTGAATGTTCACTTGTGATGGAGGAAGTTGCATAAAAAACTTTTCAGATGTAATTCCTTCACTTCAGAGCGTTGATTTCCATTCATCATGCATTTCTCCTCCTCTCAGCTCCTTTCACTAGGGTTTCCCTTCCAGTCTCCCAATTTGCCAGACTATCTCTAGCTCATGGCTAAATCCTAAAATGTGTTTTTCCATCTTATCTTATTTTCCCCATTTCTCTCCTCTGTCCTTCAAATGATGGGTTCAAAGGAAGTACTGTAATCCAAAAAAAGTTATTTTAACTTTTTGGAGCATCTGTCTTCTTGTTTACACACCTCATTGCAATTCCTGTCTGCCTTCTGGGCTGCCTGTACTGGATGAACCACCACATACCACTGATGCCTTGGATCCTTCAGAAGAGTTTGTTTATTTAGGCTTTTTTGTTGCAGCTGAATTCATTTATCAAAGACAAATGCTAACCCATAGATTGACATTTGTTAAGAATTTCCTGGGCCTGACTGATAAAATGATTAAGGAAAAGAAAAGATGTTTTATGATGCTACAGAAAATGCAAATGTTAATTTTAGCAGATCTAAGATCTAAAGCTGAAATGAAATAACATTTTAAATGGCCAAATTGAATGAACTGAAAAATGCACCATCCGGAAAACGTTCCATCTGACTCCCAATTGACATCTTAACTAAATAATTTTAGTAAACAAATAAGAGACAGAATTGAAAAGAAACAGATTGAAAGGGAATGAAAATATCTGTGTGAAAGCTGAAGCCCATACTTTTATGAGTTACAGCTGATATCAGAGAAAAGCCATAATTATTAAGTGAATGACTCGAAGATCTGGCAAAACAATTCCTGATATTCCCCAAGTAACTTCCACATTGCCATAGAAGGGGGATGTTTCTCATGCTTTGGCTCTTATGCAGTTATTTCATTGCCACTCTGATTTTTCTAATCCTCTGATGAACAAAATACTTTGCAAACATTGTGATTCCAAAATCCTTCATAGTTAAAGAAACAAAAAGAAGACCCACTTTGACATCCCAGTGAAACTTTCTCTGATTGCAGTGAATTCTTGAAAAACCCTCACTGACTGTCCTCATTTCCCAATGCCAGCACCATGTCAATGTGTAAGCCATGGACCTCTATGTCCCCTTAGAGCAGGGTCATCCCCTGCATGCAGTGGCTTTGATCACGCACTCTCTGGTCATGAAACAATTTTATTTCATTTTCCACTTGCCAAAGCAATTTTCTGTAACTTCAAGCTTTGTTTCATTATTTGAAAAATTAGGTATTATTGACTACAGGCTGGCAGATAACTTGTTGACATTTTTAGCTACTTTTTTTTCTTTTCTTTTTTTGGTGAAACTGGCAGCATCTTTCTCTGTTGAGGCTGAGATTTGTTACTGTTTAAAAGTTTTCCTCAGAAGGGAAAAGGCACCTTTCTGTCCCTAAATTGCTCACCTCTGCTCTGACAATTCATATTCCCTATATACATATATATATATATATGAAATATATATTTGTATATATGTAAAAGACAATGCTTGATGAAGAGAGTGGATAATTGTGTCAGTCTGGCATGATGGTTGGTGTTATGTACGTGGTTTTCTCCTGGGATAATGCATACCATTTAGGGAGTTTTCCTTCCTGAAATTAATGGATATAGTTGAGTCACTCCATATTAATTTATTTCTAGTTCACTTGTAAACAATTTAGAGAAAAAGCAAGCTCTGTATTCTGGTATTCTGGGATTTGTCCTGAGATCCCAAAGGTCTGCTGGTACTGAAATGGAAAATTTCTCACTGTCTTCCACAGTCATGCCTACAGCATCACAGCCCAGTGGAAGCTCCCCTAAAAGCTTTTCTCAAGCAGTGTATTTTTCCTCTGAGGAAAATTCCAGTCAGACCTTCTGGGAACAGAGACCAGCCCTGCATCTCCATGGGCAAAGCAGGAGCCATGGAGTGCATGTCCCACAGCACAAGTGCCTCCTTCACCCACACCCACAGCAGGGCAGTATCAGCTGCATCATCCCACCCTGCAGCTGCTCCCTGCCCTGCTGAGGCCCGTTCCTGCTGGGAATTGAAGCACTGGAGCTGAAGGGTGCAGAGCTCCAAAGTGAAAGAGCACAGCAGGAATAAAGAACAACTCTTCAACAGGAAGGGTTTGACTGCTGCCTTCAACATTGACCCAGATGCAATATGTTCTGCTCTCAATGGCTTCAGTACACCAACACATCAAACCTATCAAACTTTGCTTTTACTGGAGCTCTTTGCTAGAATTATTCTCTTTAGTTATATTTTTAATGCTTGACCACTGAGAAAGATGAAAAGAACAAGATCACTGTCTCTCACTACCTTCCTCAATGAAGCCAATGAAGACTTTTTGCATTTTTATGGCTTAAAAATTACTTAATAAATCTTTATAGACTGAGGAACAGTAACAGTTCTAGCTCTCTTTTAGGCAGAAAAAATCCCCACATATATGAGGACAAATTATTAAGTTTAATACAACTCACTTCTCGCTAAAAAATGTTAGCACACTATTCAGAGAAATATTGGAATAAAAATGAATGGAGACCCATTATAACATTACATACAATTTGTCTGATATATTTAATCATCCTTATGCCTTCCACAGGATGAAACAAAAAGTACTTTCAGGGGAGAATCTTGATGACAGTAATACAGGAAAGTGGTAGGTCAAAACCATGTTTCTACCCTGAGTTTTTGGTCATTTAGTGCAAACACATACTTCATTCAATTTATCCTATTCATAACAAAGCAATTTTTAAAACAAGATATTAAGGTGACAATATCCCAAGGAAGTGGCAATTTTTTTTAATGACTTCTGCAGCTTAAAATGTCGACTGCAATATGCTTTGCTAGAAGATCTTAGTTAAAAATCAAATATTCACAAAAAATTTACAATAATTTATACCTGGATTTAGTGAACACTCCTCCATTTTAGGTGCAAAGACAAAATCATGATATTTTCCAGTGTAAAACTTGTTGAAATATCCATGGTTTCTGAGATTATTAATGTACGTTGTTTCATTTTGATGTTTATTAACTAACTTTTAAGTATTTTTAAAGTACTTAATTTTTTTTTTGGAGGTTTTTTCAATAGATTTTGGTAAACAAGATAAAGTAAAAACTGCCTCCTTGCTTTTTCAGATACTTTCAACTTCAGTGAGACGCAGAATACCACAGTTAATATCTACACACTCCTTCACTGATGACACCATTCCTCCTTCTTCCTGAGAGAGCGTGTGCATTTACACATCCACATCCAATTGCACACAGACTATGTTCTGGATTTGGGTTTGGTTTTTTTTTCTGCTTTGGAAAGGAAAAGAGGCAGGGAATTCTCCTCTGCTCATCCCTTGCCAGACAAACTTCTACTGGCGAAAACCCCTGAGCAAGGAGAGGAAGGTGATTTTCAGATCCCTGGCTGAAAGATTTCTGTTTGAGAGCAAAAAGTAGCTCTCTCAGTACACTTTGTGCAATCCACTGGAGAACTCAAGTCAAAGAGATGCCTTTGACATTTTACTGTCTGCTTTGGATTTGAATTCCACTGTTTATTTGAAATTATGCATCTCCTTCTATGTTTTGATGAATGAAGCCTTATATTTAGAAATGTCAAATCAGTAAATATCAATAAATAACTAAGATTCAGCAAAGTTTTTAAGTGAAAATGACTCATTAGAAGCATCTTACAAAGCAGAAAAGGTGTCATATAATTAATTCTTAATTCCTCTAATTCATTCTTACTCGTGTTTGCCAGTAAGAAAGCTGAAGCAAGAAAGCAATGGAGAGAGGAACGGAGAGAGACAGAGAGGAAGGAGGGATGAAACCACTCTTTTCATGCCTTCTTCATTTCACAAAACATCTGGGGAGTGTGGACTCGTGCTGTGGTTCTTTCTGATCTTACGTTTTTTCAGCATCCTCAGTGTGTGGTAGTTTATGCTCTATGTTATCTAGGCTAATGGAAATAGGGGGACTTTAGGGGACTAAAGGCAAGGAAGCAAATCTTTCTGAGTAACATTTGGGGAGGCCAAAGCAGAAGATGTCTGGAAGTCACTTCTTACAATAGGATCACTGCATTAAATAAATCCATTAAAAGTGTTTGAGGGAACAGAATTCAAAATAGCATCTTATTCTCCAGGTGACAGGCAACAAAATGATTACTGGTCTGACAGAAAAGTATGTACCCTAAGAGAAACCTCTTCCAGAGAATCAGAGTACCAGGTACCTCAAAACCTCAAAGTAAAGCTAGAAATAAATTGGCAATCATTGATTTTAACTAATAAAATCCATAATCTATTAACACTTTACCATCCTTTAGAGGTAAGCAGATTTAGACAAATATTTCTGATAGAAAATCAACAAAACTACTGTGGCCAGCAGGAAAATGTTTCCACAACCATCTGAAAGGTTTAAAAATTTTAAAGAAGAATCATATATTCTGAACTTGAGGCTTGATTTATTTGCCTACATTTTGGCAACAAAGGCCTGAACACAGTGCTTGTGTAGTACCTGCAGGTCAAGCAGGATTTGCTCCGGCATTGGCACTGGCTCTAAATATTTAGAGTTAGACAACTGAACTGAGCCCTTTGTCTTGTCCTATTTGAAGATGAAAACAACTGAAAAGTCTCAAAATATCTTGGAAAATCAGCATTCAAAATTTTAACTCAGCAATTATTGACTATTCATTGGTAAGGTGACTGATTTTTTTTACTGTAGTCAGTAGAGTTCCACAATATTGAAAGATATAAATTAACCATAACCTTATTCTTTGATTAAGATATTTGGACAGTAAGGACCAGGCTAAATACATAGTTTTACAGTAGGAAAATCTCTCTTATTGTCAAACGTTTTATAAAGACTTTGCATTAATACATCCGTATCTACTTGCCTTGTCTGCCATGTTTTTCTTTCTCCTGAATAAACTGTCCAGATTATTTAAAAGAAATTGTTCTTTGTAGTAACTCCAAGCTTAAAACATCTTTTTTCAGTAAATGCAACTATCAAGGAATTTATTATAGATTGCAGGGGACATTAAAATGTCAACAGTTAAACACTGCAAGAACAGGAATTTTGAATGAAAATGGCTCATAAAGCGTGCTGCTCTCTATCTTCAAAGTATTTTCCAATTATTTTCCAATAAATTCAGGGGAGTTATTGTTTTATCCTAATTTTTAACATGAATGCAGGAGATCCATAAAAAGGATTATGGTTTTACCCAAAGAAACACCAGAGTTCCAGGAATAATTTGTCTGTGCTTATTTATAGCTATTACCAATTCTGAGATTCTTTTTTTTTGATAAGTCAGAGATTCATGTTGATGAGTATAGGATTCCTCTACAAAATTGATTATATTTACTCACATTACAAATGCATTTCTTTCTTTGTTGGTCAATATTCATTCTCTTAAAACTTCAGATTTTATTATTTGATGAATTCTCCAAGCACCTTAATGTTTTCAAACCCAGTAGTATTGAAAACTCATAAAACAAATGTTTGCCTCACTTATGTTACCAGGATCGAACACTGAAGATACTTGAATACTATTCTATTCTCTTCAAGGTATTGAAATCCTAAAGTAAAGTACAGCCTGCTGACATTTTCACTGTTTTTTTTATTCAGTGTCTTCCTTGTGCCTTTTGAAATATGACACAGTGGGACACACTCAACTGAAACTCACTATCAGCTTCTTGATTCATCCATAGCAATACACTTAACTGGTTTGTCATGACTATTCTAAAATATTTCTCTTTATTCCTTTTAATGGTAGATATAGATCTTTCCTTACTGGTCACCAATGAGAAGCACTTGAAATACACTACTTCAAGGCAGTATGTCAAGAATATTGGAATAAACCTACAATAAAAAGATATGTTGGAAATAAAAGGAGATACAGCAACAAAAATGGCAATCCAACTCTTGCTTTTAACAGTGAATGTAAAATATGGGTAAAGGTTCTTCATTTCAATAGCAATCAATTCATAAATACATAGACACAAATCATTAGCATTTGCAAACAAACATTGCCTATTTTCCAGGAGCTGAGAACCTCAAGCGCAATGAATGATGCTTTTCATATTCCAAATCAATATATTATTTATATTTGTTTTGTATTCGCTTCCAAAATCAATTTGGACTTCAGTACCATTAATAATATTGCAAGGGTGCATGCTCAGTCACACAATCATACTTTGCTCTTGCAATATTTCCTTTAAGTCTCAAAGCTAAAAGGGAAGGTAAAATCCAATATAGATTTTATCAATAATGGAACAGCTACAAGTCTGTCTAAAGGAAGTCCCAGCAGAGGCCTTTTTTTTTTTTTTTTTATACATATAAACTATTAAATATTCTTAGCAATTACTGACTGTTATTGGAAAGCCTGAATTAAAAATATTCTGTTGTAACCAGCAAGCATTAGGGGATGAATTTCAACATCATACAAGTCAGTGCACACCCCTGTTCCCTTCTGAGGATTACAAAATGAACTAGAACCAGCTGACTTCCCCACTCTTCTGCCTCTTCAGTGCTCTCCTTATGTCTTTTAAAATATGTCTCACATTCAACCAAAATTCAGTGGTATTTAGGTTTTGCAAATCCAGTCTCTACTATTGATCTCCAGCATTACATTGAGGAGTAATATTTGTTGCTTTGTTATTCAGCCATGAATTCTGCCTAGAGAGGAAAAGCTTCCATCTCCACCCTCCAGAGAAGAAAGAGAGACAGTCTGGGTCTGCCAGCACTCAGCAGTTTTCTGGGGGCTCTGCTGCTGCTTCGGGGTCAGGAAACTGCCCAGACACAGAGCCCCAGGCTCTGCTTTGGCTCCTGTTTGGAAGGGACACGTGGTGTGTCTGTGCACACCTTGGGCAGCAGGAATTGGGCAGTAGCAGAGGCACCTCAGACAGCACAGCAGAACCTACTGGGCTGTTATCAGCAGAAAACCAGCATGGGCATCATTATTGACCAGTTTGTCACTTTGGGGAGCAGACAACGGGCTTTTCTCTCCTGTCACTTGCTCCAATATAAATCAGGATGAATCCTGTTGAACATTGTCAATTTAGGCTAATATTAACCTGGAACAAATGTCTTTATCAAGCCTCTTTATGTATACTGAGAGACAGGGATTTGTTGTTGTAATTACATTTTTTAAAAGATGTGAGTTGCATAAATCTCATAATCATTTCCTCTGCCTATAATGACTGTAATCTGCAGTTCAAGAAGATTCCTAATTAATATTAATTCCCACCCTGTGGACAGTGTGTTTTGGCAAGTAATTAGTTCTGAAGGGTTGGCCAAACACACTGATCTTCAAATTTTGAACAATTTAATTACAGGCCTGTTTTCTGCATGGAGCTGCATAAGACATGAGTTTAGTAGAGAGCATCAGTGC
>VZUA01086521.1:0-18165 GCA_013401035.1 Horornis vulcanius
CCAACCCAAACCATTCTATCATTTTATGATTTTATAAATCTGCTGCCTCTACCATCACTTGAGCCATGCCATGCCAGTTGTCCAGTGAGGCTATCAAAGGTTTGGGCAATATCTTGAAGATGCTCCTCCTTGATCAGAAAGTGTTGGACACCCCTACAAATGCATCCTAGAACGGCAATGAGCTCTTGAGACTGAGGACCATGGGGGTCTCCTCTGCTGACACCACCTGAGCAGGATTCCACAATTTAGTCCACGTTTCACATTCCTCTTCATTTCATTAGAAAAAAAAAAAAACAACAAACCTTACAACAGTCAAGGATGTTTCTTTATCTCACATGATCTCATACTCCCAGTGGCTTTGGCTGCATCCTTGGTGAAGACCTTGTACCCATCATGGCTTAATGGCCTTAACCTGAAGGTGAGTAGGTTTAGATTAGATATTAGGAAGAAATTCTTTACTATGAGGGTGGTGAGACACTGGAACAGGTTTCCCCAGAGAATCTGTGGCTTCCCCATCCCAGGAAGTGTCCAAGGCCAGAATGGACAGGGCTTGGAGCAATCTGGTCTAGTGGAAGGTGTCCCTGCCCATGGGAGGGGATTGGAATGAGATGATTTTGAAGGAATCTTCTGACCCAAACTATTCTGGGATTCTATGATAGGTATCTACAGAGAAGCATTATCCACTATTCCCCAAAGCACTCAGCACAGCTGCTCCCTGTCCTCACCATTTCACTTGTTTGATGAGGATAGACACTCCACACCCTGATTTATCTATCAACATTTGCAGGGGTACAGACAGGCAGAAAAACAACCTACCTACCAAAACATTGCCTCATATTGCTCAGGCCAGTCAGAACTGCAAATTAATTCATAACAGACTGAATTTAAGACCTAAAGAAAAATACAAGTTCATTTACTGGACATGCTATTTCAAAATTAATAATATAGTTCTTGTTTAAAGACCACTAAACAGACAGATTTAATAAAAGAAAAGAGTAAAGTTTCCAAGAGGTTTCATCTGACAGTGAATATCATCTTGAACATAGTCAGGAAGAGAAGTCATTGTAGTATATATAATTAGTCCTTCCCTCCACCCCTGTTTGGCAATCACTTTATCAAATTACAGATGTCCAGACTGAATTAAGAGTTGCTGGAATATCTTGCAGTCAAAATCTTTGCACAGTGTTCATTATCATTCATTAAGTGTATGCGATCCCAGTTCCCAGAAGAATGTCCTTTTCTATTAGCTGAGCTATATTTAAACTCAGGAGAATTCAGCATACATTTTTAATAGAAATTCAACAGACAGTATTGACATTTTCTTTTGGTTTACAGCAGCCTTTTTACGTCACAAAAACCATCACAATGATCCAGGGAGATTGTGCTTCTCCTCTTCAGCTAAAAACCCCAGTTCTTTAAATCTTTCCTCCTAAGGCTGATTTACAAGATATTTCTATCATCCTATTCTAGACTTAGACCCAGAAATACCTTGCCCCACTTCTAAGTAGTAAACTTTGAGTTTACTACTAGGTGATATGCTTGTTTACACCTCCCAGTATGTTCTTTACTCTCTCCAGAGGGTGGATTTCCTGATTCACATTGCCCAAACCGGTGGCTCCCCATTCTGTCTTTGTGCAGCTGAATGTCCCTCCTGCCTTATTCCACCATGCACCTCCAGACTGAATCTCACCCTACTTTGGAAAGGCTGGTACTCCACAAACTGAGGACCCCCTCCTTCCCAATCACATCCTCCAGTGCCTTTTTCAGTCCTCCCTGACCCTGCAAGTCCAGCAGATTGAATAATCCTCCTCTGGATTTATCCAT
This sequence comes from Horornis vulcanius, assembly GCA_013401035.1. NCBI lineage: Eukaryota > Metazoa > Chordata > Aves > Passeriformes > Scotocercidae > Horornis > Horornis vulcanius. Next base: position 1,825 of record VZUA01086521.1, read on the forward strand.
CCACACTGCAAACCAGTGTTTGCCATCACCATCCCTCTCAGAAGTCCTGTAAAAAAGCATCTGAGTTGTGCTTCAGCTGTTTTAGAAGATTACTGATGAAAGGCAGATACTGTGTCTCTCTTTTCCAGAACAACTCCTGCAAAGAGAATTTGATTGATCCATAAGTTTTCTCTTGACCAGTCCCTAATGGCTGATGTTAATTTCCTTCATTACCTGTCATGCGTTTGTGAAATGATCATTTAATTACCTGTCCTTTTTTTTGTGTTTCCTACCCTGTTGACTCTCCCATTTTACTGTAGAGGTACTGAACACCCACCTCATCATCCCTGATCCTCAGCATGAAACAGCCCTGTTGCAGGTCACTAAGGGGAGAAAAGCCCATCCAAAACATATCTGCTATACATTCCCAGTGCCTTCATTGAATGTTTGGGTGCCATTCCTAATCTTAGTGCATTAGGCCCTAAAATAACATTTTAAATACACAACATATCACCAGCTTCACCACAGGTCTGCAGAGTTTTGGCTCTGGTTCATAACATTGTGGAGACTAAATGTCTCCATCCGTGGGTTAAAAAAATGCTGGTGATGCTTATCTGTTCTAAAGAACACCTGTGAAATGGATTCACACATTGAAACAACTTGTGTTCACCTCGTTGGAGAAATGTGAACCCAGGATTTCTTCAGTGCTTCGCAGCCAAGCCCATACCCCTGGGAAGGAAAACATTCCCACGAAGGCAGCTGAGAAGCAAGGAGAAAATCCAAATTCAATGGAGAATTGTCTCCCCACAGCAGCATCCCACAGGGTTTTTGTGTAGGAGCTTGTTCGTACCTAATGATGTGACTGAAACCTGTGCTAAGGTGGCCTCAGGGGACTTTAAAACACACTTGACTGAAGCACCTCCACTAAAAGCTGCTCCCTGGGGTCCTTATACAACCAAAGAAATGTCAGAACATCACTCCTGGGGGTCTTTAGGGATCCTCAAGGTACCGACCATGAATCCCTGCTAGTGGGGATAGGGATTCTCTACCACTTTGGGACAAGCTGCTCACAGTTACAACAGGGAAGAATCAGAGCATTTCTCTCACTGCTCAGCTGAGACCGTCTTCAGACTACCCATCTCTCCTATGTGAGATAAAATTCAACTCAAAGCCAGACTCTCCTTGCCAGAAGATGGAAGTGGTCCAATGCAAACAGGACAAATAAACCAGCTAACGCCAACTCTCTGTCAGTCAGTCAGCCTTTCCTCTGAAACAAAAAGCAAAGCAAGTCCCAGAGGTCTCTCCTGCTCTGAGCATGGCTTTACAATTATAAATTATCCCAAGATTATCTCTGTCCCCAGCGCTGCTGAATTCACCTCCGCTGTGTTTGCTGGGGGATTAATTGCTGCTGCATTGGCTGCACTGCAGAACAAAAGCTGGGGATGCAGCAAAGTCCTAATTGCCACCATCATTCAGCAAGGGGCGATAAATTTACAGCCAAATACACAGGAAACACTTTTTGATTTAGCACAGTCTGCAATTAACCAGCACAGACCACAGCTGCTAAGAGAATCAAGGCAAACAAGACCAGGCATCCAAAGGATGTGAGCAAGGACAGGGATTAGTGTGGCATTGGGTAAAACAGCAATGTCCAGAGCTGACCATCCTGGCTTCAGCAGGCACCATCCAAGGACAAAAAGGTGCTTCTTGCTCTTCCCTCATCCTAGCATGGTGTCTGACACTGCCTGGATGCAACATCCAACTTGATATCCTCTCCCACAGTGTCAGGAGACTGCATTGGTGTCAATTTCTAGGACTCTGCATTCAAAAGAGATGCTCCAGAACAGCCCTTCCATCCCACCTCTTCCCTTGATGGACCACACATCTCACATGGGGAAATGTGGAGATATTTGAGGAGAGAAGATACCCAGAAGTCTGGTGCTACTGCAGAGCACTGGGCTTGCTTTCCAGATTGAAGTCTCTGGTTCTATCTTGGTTATCCTGTCTGAGTGTGAGGAAAGGAGGAGCTTAATTTCCAGCAGAAAAATCATCTCCCACTTGAAAAAGTCACTCACAGCCTCACCATCCTTGTCCATGGTGGGAACAAGCAGCAAGCACACCACTCCTCACGGAATCTGGACTGGATCAGAGGAAAGCTGAGATCCATGGGATTGCAGGAGGGCCCTGGACATGAGCACTGCTGTCATCCCACTCTGGTGCTGCGGGACTTTCAGGCACATGGAAATGTGGTGAGAGCTCTGGACCCACAGGCTCAGATGAAACACCAGGAACTCCACGGCCCTGAGTGGGACCAGGCTGAAAATCTGTCAAGCTTTCTCATGAGATTTCCTCTCTCCCTCCTGGTTCTGTTTGGACTGGAAACACCATGAGAATAACTTTCCTCCTTGCATTTCAGCAGTTTTGCTTCCGGGCCTGGGCTAAACAAGGAAGTGCAGAGGCGTGGGAACCGAGGGGAGACACAAACACATGGGAGCGCAGGATGAATGGCTCCAAATCCCTGCATTCAACTCACTGCCTCCATCACGGGTTCTCCTGCCAGCTGAACCCCTCTGCACGGGCTGACACACTCAGGTGGAGGTGGTTATCTGTGGCTCAGATCCTTCTCTCCCTTAGGCAGCAATGCATTCTCAGGAATAATTCAACTTTTACTGCTGTGAGACAAGAACATTTGGACCAGGATCCTGGTGTTTTTTAAAGACACATCACCCAGCCCATAGCAGAGCATTTGGACACAGAACCCAGACCTCCAAACCTTTGTCTTTCTGTGGGAAAAGGGTTTGACTTCTTGACACACTCATCATCTCAGCACCCTGAAAACAGAGTCCATTTCAGGTGTGGAGTACCACAAACCACTTCTTGGAAGGCTGACCCATTCCTCCAGGATCCAGACTTCTTCACTACTCCACACCTTCAGCATCCACTGACAAAACAAGTTGTGCCCACAGGAGCAGGTATGGCATGTAGGGATGAATAATGATCCTATCACCGCATACATATTTCAGGATAGAATTCCAGCTTCACCACAGCCTAATGCACCACCCAACATGTGTTTACACCAAACAATCAGTAACTCAAAGCTACAAAGAATGAGGAAATGGAAAGGAGTTTTTCCCATCCCAAGCAGCTTGCAATTTAAGGCATTGCTCTATCCCATAAGTCTCCGCCAGATTGGTATGGAAATCTCTTTAGGATTATGTGGATCTATTCAGCAGTTCAAAGGTTAATTGGAGCAACACCAACATTATGAGCAGAAAGGAAGGGACAATTTCTAGCAGCAAGGTCATGTATCTACTGAGCACTTCCCTCTGGAGCATTCATTATTTAATTATCACTGTACTAATAGCTAGCATGAATTAAAGTATTCAGGGTCTCTTAGGCTTTATGGAAGAAAAAAACCTTCTGGGTTTTTTAAGAACCTCACAACAGGAGATAGTGTAACATCCTCCTGGCCCAGCTGGCCCTGTCTCTGAGCACTTTTGGCAAACAACTGAACTTACTTGACTCTACAACTTCTAGGCAGGACTGGCCCAAACCACAGGCAAAGAAATTCCAGGTGAGTCTCAAAGACCTGCAGGCAGCACTGGCATAAGCCAGGAGAGGACTCAATGACTAGAGAGGCCATTTAAGTTGCTTTAATTTGAAACAGAATAGGTTTAGATTAGACACTAGGAAAGAATTCTTTACAGTAGGGGTGGTGAGGGCCTGGCACAGGTTGCCCAGAGAAGCTGCGGATGCCTCATCCCTGGAAGTGTTCCAAGGCCCCTGGGATAGTGAAAAGTGTCCCCTCCATCCTGCCAGAGGCTTCTCACTGAACAGGTTACATCTGAATTTGAGCCTATTAATACCTGTTGCAAAACCACCTTCCCCTCCTGGATGGTGTTACCTGGTAGCAGCACCTAGACAAGTTCTGCTGTCCTTTTGTCTGCATCGTGTTCCTGCTCTGAGCACATTCCCAGAGGCACAAGCACAGCTTCTCCATGTCCTTGGCTCAGACAGAGAAGCACAGCCCTGAGCCGTGTCCTCCTCTCCCTGTCAGAAGAAGCACAAGAGGCAGAAATGCACCCAAGAGACTCCCTGTGACTCTGGTCCCTGCCAGCTCTCTCCAATCTGCCCTGCTCAAGGCACTTTTCCCTGTCACAGTCTGGCACATCTATTTCAAATGCGGAGGATTGCCACATATCACAGGGAACAAGAAACAGATTCCCACCGGGGAAGCAGGGCCCTGGAGCAGAGTGGCGTCAATGACATGCCCTTGAGGTTCAAAGAAGGAGGACAAAACTGCTTGTTAATCCTGCTTCCCAGCTGGTGATTTCTAGGGATAACCTAGCCAGGGAATTCTAGGGAAAATGTTAAAAGAACTTCTAGTAATGCACTGTGAGAATAAAATCTCCATTGCTGCAGCTCATAGGGAGGCAACGCTGCTAGTTGCACAATAAACCATGTGAAGCTCTGGACACAGATCCAAGGATCAGGAAACAAGCAGAAAGTCTCCAGCAAAATCACCTCTTTCATTACTTGGTTTTAGGAACCCAGATGTGACCCCCTGTGTTAGGGTGGATTACATGGTGGTCCCAAACCCACCTTTCAACCCCACTTTTCATGAGTCCAATATTTTCTCATGTTATCTTGTGTCTTTAATTACTTGTGTTCATATGTTCACCCCTACCTCATTCGCCTCCTTGCCCTTATCCCAGGCCCTCTCCCCAGCTTTCCCAGCCACCATGAGCTCTCAGCCTGTCCTTGACCTCTCAGAGCTGCAAGTCGTGAGCTCTTCAGACTTTGCCTGTGACTTTATGCTTCAGCACTTTTATTAATTCAGAGATGCCTTGTCTTAGAGGACAGAAAATGTAGCAACCTGGAGGCACAAGGTAAGGCCACATGGCTGCAGCCCCAGAAGACAAGCACATGCCCAGCTAGATGCTAGCTGGCACAGTCCTGCCACTGAGGGCCAAGAAATGAATCAACGGGACAGTGCTGCACCTTTACACAGGCAAGAAAAAGAGGCACAGGTGAAGGTAAGTCACAAAATCAGAGCTGTATTACTCAGCATGATCAGTTTGTCATTGAAGCATGATCCACCACCTGAATCACAGGAGTAGAATTCATTCCACTTAAATTTAGACCTCTAAAACGTAGAATCCTATGTGGCCATGCAGATTCAGCTTCCTTTGCAGTCTATGATTCATCTGAGCTCTCTCACACACTATTGTAGATTGAAGCACACTCTGGTTCTTCCTATTTTTCTGCATTGGCAACAAAGGGAGCTGATAGTGACTAGTTCATCCAAAGCCAGACATCTCAACTCTACATGCCAAAATAAGAGCAAAGGAATCCCACACTGGGTATTGTCATTTCTCCCTAATTAAAGGGCTTAAAATTTTCAAAGCAGAAGGACAATGACAGCTGAATTTGTGGTGGGGCTTTTCATGCCAGCATTCAGAGACTGTTTCTTTCCTGCCAGCTTACTCAATTTAATTCATGGGAATGTCCAGAAACAGGAACCCCTGGAGCACAGCAAAAAAAATGAGCCAGGCTCTGGCATTTCTGTGAGCAACCAGTTCTTAATTATTTGATTAATACAAGCATTGTGCAGCAACCATGTGCATTGAGCAGTTTGTGGAGGTTTTTTTGTCACCCGTGTACAAACCTCCACAAGGGTCCAGGGTTTCTGCAGAGGTCTGGGTACAAGAAGAGCACAATGCCAAACTGCAACTTTTCTCAAGGTGTTTGAGGAATTTATAATGACCCTCACCTTAAATGGAATTTGTGTCAGGAAGGATCAGAAAGCTGGGCTAATGCTGATCAAAGTAGGAGATGTATCATGGGCATGAGGCAAACCCTCCCAAGTTCTGGAAAGGGCAGGAGCATGCTGGAAGTAGGACTGATGGGAAAACCACAGGAATGGGGGTTTCTGCACAGAGGAGACAAAATTACCCTGGGAAGAGGCTGCAAAGAAGCTATCTGAGCCATGAAAATGGAGACAAAATTACTCCCAAGCCCCTGGATGTTGGATACCTGTGGATATGTGGGCTCTTACTTCACTAGGAAATAGATCAGATATGGTTAGAAATTAAGGTTTTATCATTTCTGCTCCCCAGCCCCAGAAGTATTACTAACTGAGAGCTCTGAGGCAGAGCCAGGAGGGAAGGAAATGTCTTGGGCTGTGCCCAGGGGCTGCACTCAGACCCCACAGGGCAACAGCAGGGCCAGGAGGAGCGCGCTGGGGAAGGAAGTCTTACGGCAAGGTCGGACAGCAGCTGTCTCCAGGAATGAATCCAGGAGCAGCATCCTCCTGGGATGGGCCAGGAGGATCTTGCGTTGACTGACTGCCCTTCCTGAGTTCAGGAGGAAACTAATCTCCCACCGTGGGCTCCAGTTTATTTTTACATTGCAAGTTAGCCCAAAGGGAAAAAAAGAAAATCATAAAAAAAATTCTATTCCCTAAAAGGAATCACAAATTTCACAGCGACCTAAGGAGATTAGTCAAATCCCTGTGACCGTCAGCAGTTTCACTTAGGTCAAAGCCTGGCATAACTCAATCTCTGTGAGAAGGGAGGAGAGGCGTGGACTGCCCAGCTCTGCAGGCTGGCCAGCCTCTCCAAGAGGGCCCTTCTGCAATATCTAGAGGGAAATGTCCCTTTTGCAGTCCCACAGCAAACAGTCAGACTGACCCGGAGTGCAGACTGCAAAAGGGAGCGTTATCTCTTGCAGATACCACAGTGAGACCTTCCAAGCTGGGAAGCAGGAGGAGGACCAATTTCCCAGGCTGGGAGACATCAAAGGCTGTGTGAAACCTTCCGAAAATGCTCACCCTGGATTTCTCATGCATGGGTGGGCATATGGGATAACTCTCCATAGGGTCAGGGAAATGTAGAAAGTGGAGCAGTCGGGTTCTGATTTGCCTCTTGCTCTGGGGGAGAAAATGAAGAGAATTTAGCTCAAAACCTAAAAAATAAATATGCCACCCACAGGTTTGGCTTTGCACAAGAATTGGACTGAGTTAGGTAACTTAAGGTATTTTTTGGACGAATTCAATTCCATCCCCTGGCAAACATGTCTGTGTTAATGGGCTCACAGAAGCATTAGTCCTTCAAACTGTGCCTTAGATTTCATCCAGGGCATCAGTAATGAGGTGGTGCTGCTGTGGTGCTGCTGCAATGCACTCAGTGAGGAGAGACATGTTGGAGAAATAAATTGAAAACAAACTTTTGGATTTGGAAACGTTCAAGACCAGGTTGGATGGGCTTTGAGTAACCTGGTCTAGTGGAAGGTGTCCCTGCCCCTGGCAGAGGGGTTTGAAGAAGGTGATCTTTAGGGACCCTTCCAGCTCAAATCATTCTATGCTTCTGTGATTACTCCAAAGAGAAAAAGGGCTTTCAGCTCATACTCCACAGCTTTAAAAAAAATCTGCCTCTTTTTCAGTGAGAGGAAAGGGTCTCTTGATGGAAACCCAACAGAAAGTCTCCTGCTCTGTTGTGCAAATACAGAATTTATTTACATGGTATCATGAAGCCAAAAAGGATAGGAAGTTCCAGTGTCCTTCCTCCACTGCAGAGAGGGAGGAGGCTTTTGCAACTGTTGCTCTCTCTCTCTAATAAAGTTGCTGGTGCAATTTTTAAATAACATTTTTTTGCAATTCTTAGCTCTCCTGCCAGAGACGCTCTCTCTTCATGGCTTCTCCATCATTTGAACTCTTCCAGAAGAACCAGACCTGAAGTTTTCAAAATTATGAGTCAGGAACTAAAAAATCCTTACACTGATTTAGAAACTAAAAGACTAAAAACAAAACAGAAAGAGACACCCCAACTGCAGGGACTTTTGTGTTGCTTCTGGTCTTTGAGCTTCTAAAACCAAGAGTGGGACAGTCCCGTTGCATTTTTAATGAGTACCATCACACCTGCTCTTCTATCTGCTGTTTCTTTCCTGGTGTTGAGTTCTCTTCAGACCAGAAAGCATCTTTCTGTCCTATGAACGTGCAGCATTTAGCACAAGGTGGTCTTCAGGCAGGATGCATCTTCTGGGCACAGGAAAAATGAAAGTGAATTGTTACAATCAGCTGTTTTACCTACGAAATACATAATCCCAGAGTAAAAATTTGAGAAATGAAGACAGCAACTGAGATAAGGAAGACAGACATCATCATTGTCCAGCACAGCTGGCAGCACTCTCACTCTTCAGTAGTTGCTCCTGACCCAGTGAGAGCTTTCCTGTGGGGGAAAAGGAACAATAAGTATAGACTAATAGAATGGTTTGAGTTGGAAGAGACCTTAAAGATCATCTTGTTCCAACTCCCTGCCATGGACAGGGACACCTTCCACTAGACCAGATTGCTCAGGGTCCCATCCAACTTGGTCTTGAACACTTCCAGGGATGGGGCAACCACATCATCATCACCATCATCATCACCATCACCATAATCAAAAATATTGCTCATCATCAACACATCAGAATATCCTCTGCTATTCCTCTAACATCAGGGTGACCAGAAGCATGAGTTTGCATTGAGTTCAGATTAGTCAGAGGTAACACGACCCTTTGCTCCTGATGATTTCACCAATGTGACATTTGTTCTCATGCCTTTCTCTAGCCTCCATCTCCCTCAAAAAACCTGGAAATTCAGTTTTCCTAACTGGAAACACACATTTCATAGTAACATTTTCCAGACCATTTTGCAAGAGGTAAAGTGAGAGGATTTTTTTCAGCAGAGCTTTTGTAGAAGCTCACAGCTCTTACCTGGCCCTTCCTGTCTGTATCCTGACATATACCTTCAGTAATCCCCAAGTCCTCTTGGCTTCGTCTCTTTGTGGTGTTTGTTTCTTTGCTCTTCTTAAATAAACTACTGGCAGTTCCTATGGAAACATGCCTCATTCTTTCTCTCTCCTCCCTAAAAGTCTCTTCCCATTTAACAGGCTTTTAAAAAGGCTCTATTTATACTTTCTTTTGTTATCCTGCCCCTGCTCCCTTGCAGTCAGACAAGGGCAGGCACGGAGCAGAGCATGCACTACCCTGTGTTACTAATAATGGCCATCCATAAACACGAGAGCAAGCCGTGGGGATCAAAGCTGTGACCTTCATCGGGAGATGCTCTGCTTCTTCAAGCAAAAAGAAAGGAAACCTGAGACACGGCTGGCTCAGGAGGGAAGCACTGTTTTCAGGGCCATCCCCACCCTCCCACTCTCCAGCAATGAGCTGAGGGGCTGCAAGCCCCCCAAACCAGCCAGCATGTGAAAAACAGCCTCACTGTCTCTGAAGGCAGTTTCCACCTCCCCTCCTTTCTCAGTGTCAGACATTCATCTACATTACCGGTAATTGGATAAAGAGAAAAATATGAGCTGTGCTTCTTTTTGCTTCCTATTTCAGGAGAAGAAAAGCTTCCCTCCTCACTGTGCTTTTTCATTTTAAATCTTGGGGCTATTACCAAGCATCAAGGTTTATTTCCTTAAGGTTCATGATATCATTTAAATGCAGATTACAATTTATCTTAACCCCTAGCTGAAGCAGTAGGTGGATTTTTATGGATGACAACTCATTGTTTCTCAAGCATTTCTCCTAATGAAAAACAAAGGGCCTGAAACAGTCCAAGTACAATTTGGTTCCTTTCTCCATCGAGAGGTTTCACTTGCATAGTCAGGCTGGTGCCAGAAACCACACGTTTTTTGGTCATCTTTAGGGTGTTCCAGGAAACATATTGTCAACAGATCTCAAATTTTCAGTAGGAAAAGCAAGTAGAAGAATGACTCCCTAGCCTTCCCCTTTTTTCTCCACATAAAGACAGCTTTCAGGGCTTCTTTATTGATGAAGAATGACCCCCAACAGTTGTAAATCTATTTTATTTTCTTGCTTGTGATAACTCTTCCCTGGCCAGCACAAGAAGCTGTGATGCCCTCAAAGTGCCACTGAAGAAAGGGTTAAGGTATCTCAAACTACAGCCTCAATAAGCAGCTTGCAAAAGTGTCCTGTCCCCAGGGTAGGATCAGTGTATGAGAATTTGCTCAGATCATTTAATGTTTGTAACTTGATTTCCTGCCGGAAAGCTTCAGTGGGCGGAGTTTCTGCTGAACCAGACAGAACTAGAGCTATTTCCTTCTCCAGATTGCTTGTGCATGTCCAGTCAAGCTCAACTGAATTAATAGCAACTGGCTTGTTTCCCCCACACACCCCTTCCCATTCACCTTTTGCAGTGAAAACATGGGAAGTGAGTGATAATCTTGCTGTCAGGGCCTCAGGAGATAGGATGATCCCGCAACCTTGGGCAAGTCCCATTCATTCTCTNGGCTCCTGCCCTACTGATTTCCTACATGACCTTGGGAAAGTCACTCAATATTTGCCTGCCTCCGCCTTCCATGAAATGGAGAGGAAATCATCAGAAGGCTTCGCTCACTCTGCTGACACCACCACTATTAAACCATGGCCCATGAGGACTGAAAGTAGAATTCTTTCCAGTTTAAGCTTAAAGACAAGTTGCTATTTTCTCCTGAACAGTGCAGATCTGTGTTGGATCACCTGAAGTACTTCCATAAGGAAAAAACAGCCCTGATACCCCTACCACACTCCCAACTGCAAATTGATTAATTCATCCTTAGCCTTGGCCATCCCAGGAACCTTGAGTTTCTTTCACATCCATCACTGAATGCAATCAAATCTCCTGGGAAAGGCCAGATCGTGCTCCAGGTGCTTGTTTTTTTACCAAAGTTTTAAGTATTATCAAAGAAGTCTGAGCAAAACCCCATCAAAGATGCTTTTATCAATACTGAGAACATCTACAGAGGAGTGAATGCAGGACCGGCCATGTGGGATCCTATGGATGTCATAGGAGAACAAATGGCTGGGGCCAGAGATCCACCCCATGTACAACCTCAGGACTCTACTGGTTTGAATGGTGTCAGGTCAGGTCATTTATTTGAGGTTCAGTTGGTAATCTAGACACTTCATTATTGAAGTGAAGGTGGGCAAGCCCCCTTTCCCTCAGTCAATTTTCAGCAGCACCATTCAAAAATCCTCCCCAGAGTAAACAGCAAGGTCACCCCAAACAAAAGAAATTAAACCTTGTGGGGTTTTCTTTCTCTAACAGGACTAAAGAGGAAATTCCTCTGAGGCACAAGAAATTTCTGAGTGCTGTGTTTCTCACCCTTTTCCAATTGCTGTCTCCACACCAGCCTGAGAGCCCCAGTGCTGGATGCCTGGGGCAGCACCCTCTCCCCCCACCCAGATAGTATCATGTCCTTAGGATGTGTCTACACTCCCAGGTGGAGCTGGTTATGCAGAATAGTCCTTTCCTTAGGCCTGGCTAAGTCTGGAGGCCTGGGAGTGAGACAGAAAATAGGCACTGCTCCTTATCATACAAGGAAGATTATGCAAGAATGTCCTGTAATGAGGAAAATGAAGGTGTTTTGAATAGGTATGTGGGGTTGGCTGCAGGTAACTTCTGGCAGCAGTAGGGCTCTTGCAGCATGGACCAGCCCTGGTTTCCAGTGCCAGATGAAGTGGGGCAACCAGCTGCCCCACATGAACCTCCCTAAACCAAATTATCAATTCAGCTTCTTTCACGAAAGAAAAGCACAAAATTCGAGAAGAGCATCAATGAAGGAACCATCACTCAAAACTCAAAATCTTTATCTGCTAGTGTTACTTCATCCCCCTTTCTGATTGCTGGCTCCCATGAGTGGGAATGCAACGTGTATGGTTTCATTTTTTTAATTGCAATCATCCTGCAGACCACCTTCAGGCACGCTGGGGACCACCAGTTGTGCAGGGACCGCATGTGAAGAAGCCCTCCCCTGGGAGACCCATCCCGCCTTCCCTGATGTGGTTGAAATGCCATTCCAGATTCTGGTGCCTGCAAGGGTTTAACGATGTTCTCAGCCCAGAGGAGAGCCCTGGACTATGCCCTGTGCCTGAGAAAGCAGCACTGAGCTTCAGCTGTGTAGGAAGGCAGCTGTAGGATATCTGCAGTGGTGGTAGAGTTCCCTTCGTAGCCCACCCCATCTCTTTTACATGCAAGGGCAGCCTCGGAGTCTCTGGACCAAGCTCTTTCTGTTCTGAAGCCTTCACTGGCCATTAATACCTAGGGAATCTGTGAAGTAGGCAAACAAGGTTTTGATGAGTGTGGGAAAAAGAAAGGCGTTACCACGTCTGAGTGAACTTCAGTTTCGCTCATGTGCTGAATTAGTCAGTGCCTTCAAGTGAATTCCAAGTGCTGGTCCAGCTATTAAATGACTCTTGTTGAAGAAGTAAGTGCTCCATTTTTAGCCTCTACTGGATGAAAATCTAAATTTAAAAAAAATATATTTGAATCAGAACTATTCCAAAGGCTTTGGAGTTGGGCTTCTTTGGTGTGTTGTTTGGGGTGTGGGGTTTTTTTTCATTTTTCTACTTTTTTTATCACTCCCAGAAAGAAAAAGTAACCAGTAGTCAACCCACAGCAGTTTCTGGCACTTCTGCAAGCTGGAGAAATCCAGGTCGCAAGTCGTGCCCGTGAGTGTGATGTCTGAGTCAGGAAACCTCACTGAGATGTTGCAGCCCCAGAGGAACATGATGTGATAATTGCCTCACCAAAAGACCAGAAGTACCTGGTGTACAGGGTCAAGACACAAGCTCCAATGGCTGAGAAATTCGATGGAGGACTTGCTCAATTTGAACATTTAGTGGACGGGAAGGAGATAGCAGTGCTGGAACATCAACACTGTCATCTCAAGAATTCATGTTTCACTTCCTACCCTGGAGGAGTGGTTCCTCCTGCAAAATTTCCAACCCAGAATTATCACTTTTCTGCTGCTTCCCCCTCTAACACAGAGGCTGTGAGAAGTGCTGTCTGCAGATGGCAAAAGGCAGAGTCATTTTTTCCATCAGTTCACTGTTAATGGTGTCCTGGCTTGAAGAAAGTGGAGCTTGGCTGAAATGGAAATAACAGAAGGGGCAGGAAAAAAAAGATTACAGAAATTTAGACAAAGCAGGTGTATGGATTGCATTTCTATCCTTTCTGCAAACACGGAGGCTGCATGGGCTAGATCCAGGAAAGTGTCCCAGCTGTAATACAAGCATTTTGACAAGCACATATTAAAACATAGCCAGGCTTTCCACTAACACTAAGACAAACACAGACCGCTGGGATTAGCATCTGTGCAGAGGTTACAATCCTTCCACATTGCTTTTCAGTGCATTAGGCTGAAAAACATGCTTAAGGATGCTCACATGCACAGGAGATTGTCGATATTTGTACTGAAAATCCATTCAAATTCAGAAATTACAGCTAACATGAAGCCTACTTGATCCTCTTAAGGCCGTGACCTGATTGTGGAAACATTTCTCTTTCCTAGTTTTTCCAAAATACAGAGAAGCAAGGCAGAGGCTTGACTGAAGATGGATTCAGGCTTACCAGGAGACCTGAAGGTGTTCCCCAGTTGCATTGCCTATCAATTTTTAATGCCTTCATTTCCCCTCCAGCTCACAACGGACAAAAGCTCCCCTAGTCAGGATATTTTCTGATTCTATGGTGCCCAAGAGCATCAGCCAAATGGGTATGAATTTCCACCCCTGGCCAAGAAGCAACACTCCCAGGCACAGCAACCCTTCAGCCTCACCCATGCAAGAGGGATCAAGCTGGGCTTGACAGCACTTCTGAGGGAATGTGGTGGTGCCTCATGCTGTTGGCCCTTTTTCTTCTGCCAGAGCTGTCAAGCTGAGGTTGTGCTCGAGCGCTACAATTTGCCATGTGATATTTCAGATGGGAAGCAAAAGAACGGCTTTGCCAACCACTGCTCTCAGGTTCTCTGCTAAATAAAAACCAGATTACTGACATTTGCTGTGTCTGAGAGAAAGGCGGGTCTGTTGCTTTTACAAACAATAAAGGATGCAGAAAAACAAACATATTCCCTCGAAGCCAAGCGCAGTTCCCCATCGTGCCTGGGAATCCCCGTGGAAGGGAAAGGCATAATGCTGTTCTAACAAGAAAAGATCTGACCAAAAATAACCAACCAAATGCACCAACTGCAACATTTTTCTTTTCATTTTTCGGTTGTTTCAGTTTTCAGGTTTTTTGGCTTTTAAAGAAAGCAGTCACTGGCAGACTTCTCTGTGGGTCCCACCATCATTGGTGTTAGCAGTGGGATCTCTGCCCTCCCAAGCTTTTCCTGGGCTTTGCCAGACTGATTTTCGCATCACCAAAAGTCACGCTCTGAGTTTGCATTAAAAAAACATTGATGTGAAAACCAGATAATTTTCTTGCTTTGAAAAAGTAGCAGGGAGTCAGACAGCAGAACCTAAATGTCAGTAGCAAAGGAAGTCACAGGTTTTTTTCTGTTCTCAGCAGATTTCTTTGCAAGGTGTGAATTTGCTGATGCCTAGCCAAGGTTAAACTTATGCTCTGTGTTGAGAGGTGAAGGGGAAGGAGAGAATGAAAATCCCTTTCATCCAACAGTGCATTTCAAACTTGCAGACACCAAATGTCTTGAATATCCTTTGAAATCAATCAACAGATTCCAATGTTTTTATCCAAGGATCCATTTTATACATTTACACATATAACACTGTAGTTGCATAAGATTTATGGTGTTAAGAAACTTTGGTAAATTTTACTTATTTCCTTTACTCTTTTGAAACAGTCATATGCCAAATCAGCCCTTCTCAAGTCCTGCTGGAAGACAGGTTGGGACATCAAGGTTGTGTTGTGTAACAGCCTGAAGCTGTGTCAAAGAAGGTTTAGGTTGGATATTAGGGAAAGGCCCTTCACCCAGAGGGTGGCTGAGCACTGGAAGGGGATCCCCAGGGAAGTGGTCACAGCACCAAGCCTGACAGAGTTCAAGAAGCATCTGGACAACACTCTCAGGTGTGATTTTTGGGGTTGTCCTCTGCAGGGCCAGGAGTTGAACTTGATGATCCTTATGGGTCACTTCCAACTGAGGATATTCTATGATCTGTGCTTCCAGGTCATCTGTTAACCAGAGAGGATGACTGCATACTTTGAACAATGTTCTCAGAAACACAAAGCACTCTCAGATCATTCTGGTTTAGAGGACATGTTTAGTGCCTTTCAGGGAAGAGGTAAAAATATCTTTAAAATGTAATAACATCTGAGGGTCTCCTGATATTCATCTCTACGTGTTTGTGTCTCCTGAGGAATCACCTCATCTCTCTGTGCCTGTGACCCCAAGTCCCCTATTATTCTTTTTATTTTTTGAAGCCCTTGGCTGCCTCTGGGGTGACATCTGCAAAGAGAGTCCTTGACAAGTTAGAAATAAATGAGAACTTGAGATGGAGTCAGGTACTGTGCTCCTGTTCTTTTGAATTTATGGTGGTTCTTTACACCACAGATCTAGACATGGGTTGTAGACACAGAAGCTCACAACTTGAGGAGAGGGCCTTTGCTATAAAGTGACAGCAACTCCTGAATTGTGCCAGCTTGAGTTCATGACACACTGGGTGACCCCTGTGCCTCACGTACTCAGAACCACTAATGGGAGATGTTAAATATATCCTGTATAGCCTCAGGAATGGGCAGCCACCTCCCTTCATCAGTAAGGGAACTAAGGGCATCTTCCCACAGATGACAGGGGACACTGCTGCACTGAGCTCAGGCCCGAGCTGTCTCCCTTGACTCTGCCCCCAGGCTCTTCTTTGTCTTCCTCAGCTTCCTCTTTGTCATCTTTGTTTTCTCCTTCTTCTTTCTTCTCCCTCTTCCTTCTTTCTCTTCTTTCTTCTCTTCATATTCATCTTTCTCTTTTTCCTCTTTCTCATCACTTTTTTCAGCTTTATCTTCTTTCTTTCTCTTCTTCTTCCTCCTCTTCCTTCTTATTTCTTCTTTTCCTACTCCTCTTCCTCCTTGTCATTACCATCTTCTTTCTTCTTCCTCCTCCTCCTCTTCCTCCTCATCATCTTCATTTTCTTCTTCTTAGAATCATAGAATATTTTGGGTTGGAAGAGACCTTAAAGGTCATCCAGTTCCCACCCCTTGCCATGGGTAGGGACACCTTCCACTATCACAGGTTGTTCCAAGCCTCATCCAACCTGCCTTGAACACTTCCAGGGATGGAGCATCCACAGCTTCTCTGGGCAACCTATGCTAGTGCCTCACCACCCTCACAGAGAACAAATTTTTCCTAATATCCCATCTAAACCTGCCCTCTGCAGTTTAAAGCAATTCTTTCTTCTCCTGTCACTCCAGCCCTTTGTCCAAAATCCCTCTCCAGCTCTCTTGGAGACGCTTTAGGCACTGGAAGGGACTCTAAGTTCTCTGCAGAGCTTTCTCTTCTCCAGGCTGAACAACACCAGTTTTCCCAGCCTGTTTCCACAGCAGAGGTATTCCAGCGCCTCTCGTTCCATTTCTTTCTCTTTTCCCTTTTGCCT
>VZUA01086549.1:726-18129 GCA_013401035.1 Horornis vulcanius
AAGAAGGGGAAAAAAAAAAAATAAAGCAAACCACAAGTCTAAGAACTCAAGGCCACAAGGTAACTTGCTAAATTATTAATTGGTTCCCAGCATCCATCAATGTCAACTCCTCCACACCCTAAACTTTTCTCTATGGATTATGATAAGAGATGGTGTTAGTACAGGATGGAGTGAGGAATTTAAAACCTCTGTTTTACCAGTTTGTCTGGGATGGAAGCACCACTCTTGTAATTGCCATTCCCAAAACAATCCCAGGATCAGCAACAAACAGGTGGAATGAGAGCACATGATTGCACAAGTGGTTAGAGTGGGCCAAAGTCACTCCTGGTGTAATTTCACAGGCACCAAGTGAACTCCATTCAGCATTATTTGGATCAGACAATATAAAGAGATGATCCCTTGTCACTGTCCTACTCATCCTGCTCCCAATGCTGCTAAAACTCAAACTCTCACTAGAGTTTGTAGAATTTGGATTTCTCAAAAATCTCTTAAAACCTCTGCAATATTCTCAGCAATATGGACAGAAGAATAAAATGCCTGTTTTACTCTCCACTACTGACAAAGGCTTTTTCATGTGAACTGGACCAGGCACAGAACAGCATTACTGTGTAACAGGGAGTGGCACTGAAGTATTGGTTATTTTCCTCCTCTGCTTTGCCAGATCCCTCTCAGCAGGAAACATTATACTTTAATGCAGATTTCCTGGATTTCCAGCAAAATCCCTTGTCGGCTCCCCATACAGCACATGCAGGAGTCAGACAGCTCTTGCAATTCTATTAAGAACCATTTTAGATTTACCCAACTTCCACAACCTACCTCATATAACACAAATATTAATACATTATAGTTATTTCATCTAATTAGCTTTTCATTGTTTTAACCCAAGTGCAATCTCACATCATGTTCTCCAGCTCGCTAATACTGGATGTACTCAGCACAATATGATAAATGAAAATGCATACCAAGCTCATTAAAACATAGTTAAAAATCTGTCTTAGCAGAAGCCAAACTGAACCCCTCCATCTCTGGCAAAGACCATTTTTTAATTCTGCTATGACTTCATGTCACTGCAAACTTCTTCATATGGAAAAAGCTCCAGCTTGTACCGACTGTGGCAGCCTGCCTGCTCAGGGGACAAGCTGGTGGCAGTGCAGCATCCCAGATCTCCTCCTGAAGGAAATTCCAATTCCATGCCTTAGCCTTGATTTTTAAAACCTACCAGGATGGGCCAGGCTCAGACTGTAGCAAATAATATTTGTCCTTCCCCAACAGGACCTCTGTTAAGAAACGCATTTGTGGAAACTCCTGGGAATCAGCTGTGTGCATCCCAAAATTTGCAGTTTTCCCTGGGATGTGGCTGAGCTGGGGCTCAGTTCTTCACCCAGCACAGGTTTACAGACACAGCTTCATACGGGCAGCACCCAGCTGCTGTCCCTCTGCAAAATATCACATGGAGCTAGATCTTCTTGTCGGAATCTGTTTATTATCAAGAAATTATATTTTTTCTTTAAAAACTAAATTTAAAAAAGAAAAAATTTAGCCATTCTGGTTACACAGAGAAACTGAAAGTATGTCTTAAGTATGTATTTCAGAAGGTTAAAATAGAAAAGGCAAAGAGCCCAAAACCACCAAATGGATTCAATTAAAAAAATAAAAAATCAGGTGATTTGCAGCCCTATCTCATGATTTTTTAATGCTTGGGTTTCCAACAATGCAAATGCTACCATGAATAATAAAATTTTAAAGCAACAACAGTGATGCTGTGAAGAATAGGAAACCCACATTTTTTGGCAGAAAGGCAGGGGTGTGGAACTTACTATCACAACTTATTAGAAAGTCACAAATCTTGCCACTTTCAGGGCAATATAAGACCCATCAGTTCACAATACCTCCAGGATATGGGTAATAACAGAGAAGAAGTAATTTAAAAAATATATAAATAAAGGGCGGGGGGGGGGAATAAAATAGAATATCTCAACTGTGTGACTATGTAGTCATTCTAGAAAAAGATAAATAAACTCTTGCAACTTGTCTCACAGAGAGGAGGTATCATAAAAACATGAAACGTTTGTTTCCTGTTTTTTTTAAATAATGTTTCCTTACAAATATCTTCCCACCTTAGAGAGCATTTCAATCATCTCCATTTCCTTTCTGCTAATACAGACACTGAAGCTACAATGTAAATGTTAAGCATTTACCTAAAGCATTGCTAAAAATTATTATTCCTCCCAAATAATTCACTCCTACAGGACTTTACTTCCAGCAGCTTTCAGAAGAAGACTTTTCCGCTAATCTTCCTCTCAGACCTGTTACCTTGTTACCCCAACACAGGGTAAATGAAGGTTGGTAATATACTTCCCAAGTCCATTAAAATTATGGCAATAACCAATCATATTTTAACATGCCAAGAGGAAATAAAGAGGCAAGCAAAACCCCAACTTGGAAAGATTTTCCTGCCCCACATTATTCACAAAGCCTTTAAAAATTCCAGAACTGCATCTTTCAAACTGGTTCAAAATGTGTTATGAAATTATTGTAACACTTAAGAAAAGCAGTTATTTAAGACAGAACCTTTCATGTCAAACAGTGTTCCTTGTCAAAACAAGCAGGTCCTCCTTTAGATATCATACTGATAAAATAACTATATGATATTTCTCAATTTCATATGGACAAGGATTCAGGAAAAATTATTTTTGTGTTATTGTTATTAAATCCATGTTAAATGTATTATGTGCTATATGTCATTTCCCACCAGCTCTGCCATTAACTCCATACCAGCTGGTGCTCAGTGCACTAAACTCTAATATAATGAGCTCAGATATTGCTCACAATTCCAGAGTTAAGCTGAAAACATCCTCCAAGTATAAAAATAAAACTGATTTTTCACCTAGCAAGAAGATAAAGTTAACACCTGTCTTAATTTGAAATTGTCAGGGGTTTGAAATATATATAAACATCTACATCTACAAAATCAAGAAAGAAAAATCACAGTTGAAACAACTCCAAATTTCATGTTTGTCACATGCATCACCACAAGAAATCATTTAAACATGGTTGTGCTTTCTGACTTTTGTCAGATAGTCCCTATAGTGTTAAAAGTTCAAAATCCTAAAGTAAAGGCTGAGCATGATTATTGGTTTTCTAAACAGTTTCTGTATCTTGTGATTTTAACATTATTTTAGGATGTGATGCTATTACTGGATACAACGCAGGAACGTCTTTAATGTTAATTAATCCTCCTCACACTTGGCTCTCGCAGCTGCTTCACCAAAGGAGACAAATGCTACAAGTACAGTCTCTACAACACAGCCAGGGCAGGAAATCTGGAGTGTTCCCGGACACCACAGCCCCCACCCAGGACACAGGTTAGAGACAGAAGGAGGTACCCAGCACCTCCAGGGAGCTCCCATCAATCCTGCCTGCCAACCTGGCTATAGAGGCCCAGGACAGCAGCCCCCCAGACCCATACCCACAGGTGGCAGCACTGGCACAGTGATACCTGTGAACGGCACAGCGCGTATTTGTCCTAAAGGACAATTCCTAATGTTCTAAGAGACAGCATTCAGCATTCATCACCCTCTGATACCATTCTCGCTCTCAGTCTTCCAGTCCTCTTGGGATCCATAATCACCAAGAGGGACTATAGACAAATGAGCATCATCCAGTATGGGGCTCTCCTTAAGGCCCCGACAGAGCAATGGGCTTACACATGAAAGATTCTGATTGTAGACACAGTTTCTTATTTAAAGTTTTCTTCACTTTGGAACAATCATTTCAAAACAGACTATGTGCGAAGCAATGTGTCTTGCCAAGATCCAGCCCCACAAGGCCCCATGTATTTTGGGAAATGACTGCTGTTACAGAGAGCGTGACTGCTGGTGAAAAGCAGCGTTTGTCCCTGAGAGAGAAGTTTATGAGAGTAGGAAAAGTTATAGTGCATTTAGGGTAGGAAATAAATTTTTGATGACTCTAAAATGATACATCTGTGCATAAGTATAGACACATGCATACACTGAAGTGTGAGTCTGTAAAATAAACAGTAGCATTTCCCTCTGGATGGAAACCCAAATTTCCATTGTCCTCAGTCTTAGCACATGAAGCATTGGGTTAAACATTTTTAAAGCAGCTACTGATTTTGCATCCCTCAAACTTTAGAGGAACAATGGGAAATGCTATTAATGCACTGGATTTCTGAGGGGGGGGTCAGAACTTTCAGAGAAATGGCACTTTCTCAGAGCATCCTGAACCTGAAGGCATTGAACCCATTTGCCATTTTCTCAGTTCCACAGGGCTCAGGTTACTCTGATGGTTTCCGGCACCTCTGGGCCAACCTTACCCAATCCCAGTGTACTTGAACTCCCAACACAAATCTCAAGCATCAGACTTCTTCCCTCTTATCCGCCATTATGGACTTGGTTAGATTTTCTCTAAATCCCTCCAGCAGCTTCCCTGCCATCATCACCAGAAATTAAGACGTTTTGCCCTTTCTTTGATGGAACTCTGCTTCTCCCCAATCCATCTACTCCCATTTCCATGCATCACTATCAGGGATGGAGCTGTGAGAGCTTTGGACACTCCCAGACTGCAAGGCCACAATCTCCTCTCTCAAACCCCTCCTTTAGATTACCCTCTGCTGCAATGCTTATAAAAAATCACAGAATTCTTTACCAGATGGGTGGAATCTGGTCTTTACTACACAGACATATATAAAATATTTCTTTAAAATGCAATGTGCATAAAAATATAACGAAAAGCAGGTCCATAAGGAGAAAGAATATGTTTTATTTAACTAGTTGATAGAGTCTGAAGAAATGGACACATTCACTTCTTGATTATTTTATCTCATTTGGTAACTGTATATTACTCATTTGGTAACTATCTTATCCTTCCATCTCTCACATCCAGAGGGAAACTACAGCAACCATCCCCCTGGAAAAATGCACATTTTACTGCATCTTCCTCCTAAACCAGCGAGCTGCCAGTTATACTCCTGCCACAGAAAGAATTTACAGCAGGAAACAGTTCTTCACACACCAGACACCCAACCTCCACTTTGGTTTAAAAATCTGGATGTGCCTGAAGTAATTCAGGGGAAAAAATACGAGTCTTGATAGTGATTCGACAAAGAGAGGGATACAAACATACGAGCACATATTAAAAATATACACCTGCATATTAGCCATGTCCATGCATAGGTGCTCAGCTCATTACCTGCAGTGACATGTGGGAATATTACAATAATACTGCTGATGAAAGGAGGTATATTATGCTGTGGGGAGAGGGCTATATGCATGTTTTATTTGCTTGAGTTACAGCGAGTTGTGACTGCCTGTGACATTTGGCCATACTGCAGCTTCCAATAAACATAAAACAAAGTCTACACTGCCCCTTTAAAGACATGTTTTCCATTCATTCCATAGGGCTGAAATGTGTTCTAATGCTTCTGAAGGGTTTTAATAAATATGAGTATGTATAAAATGCTGCTCATGACTCAATTGCTAAATCACTTGTAACAGCTGTAGTGCTGTGATCTCTTCTGAAATAAATTATGTCATGGTGATTACCTAAGAAAAGTGCATTTCTCATATGATATTGTATGATGCATTATAGATTAAACAGCGGCATGGTGTGTATTTATTCTACAGCCCGCATTTAGTGCAGGTGGACATGCCATCATGGAGATATACAGTGTCATTTCTGTGACACCACAGGCACAGCTGGGGGAAGGACACACAGACACTTTTTGGATTCCTCTGCTAAATTTCCTCATTTCATCAGTCATCATTTCCTCTTTCTGTGACTGATCAAGGCTTTAAGAAAAACAGAGGTTTAGTCCCTCCATTTCATCCAGTGCATTATCATTGTAACATTAATCTTTCTGGAATGGATTTCACTTTATCTGCTTGCATTTCATGGCTATGGTAAAAGTATAAAAAAATGCACTTTTATTTTCCAAGGGAACATTAGCACCTAACATTAGCAAGGGCAGAAGTAAAGCTCTTGTTCTAAATAAATTTAACAGGCATGCTGCCATCAGAGGGAGGGCCATAACTTTTTTGCATTAACAGATATTTTTTTCTTAAAAAGATGTTCTATGCTAATAGGATAAACTGTTGCTGATTCAGGAAAGAACACTTTCTACCTAAAGAAACTACAATACATTTTTATCACTAGAAGTAGCAGTGAGAAATTTTTCTCAAAACAATGTGCCATAATTTATACACATTTTCAGGGCAGTATTTTAGACATGTAAGAAAGTAATAGGGCACTGACAAGGTCCAACTAAATATAATATAGAAGTCACTAAAACACAACAGGAGCCTTTTGCAGGGTTAAAAAAAAAAAGAAAATACATGAGTAGTAATTAAAAGGACAGTAGAAGAGAAACCCTCCATTTAATATGTCACCGTTGGTCTTCCTTTGACTGTATTCAGGTCAAACGCTAAGGACCATGAACAACATAAACCAATTTTTTTAACATTACAAACCCAGTTTCAAATACTTCATTAAACTTTCCAACCATAGGCAAAAAACTTTTATCAACTTTATGTGTTAAAAATGAGGCTCTTTGTAGCAGGCCTCTGCAGATCAGTATAAATTCAATCCAATTTAAAGCCCAGTAATGATGTGGGCAGTCTCAGACTATTACTTTCAATGGGATGGAGTCCCTAAGGATGACATAGACTTAGTCCCATTGAAAGTAATGGGGTAAGCAATCACATGCCATTACTTTCAAGGAGACTCAGTCTATACTATCCATAATAACATGGTAATATAAATCTGGACTGACTCATCAGCATGAAGAATGAAAATGTAAAAGAATGGCAAAGCGGCAAACGTGCACCCTGAGACAAAAAACAGCCCCTTGGTTTCTCTGCATCCATAACTCATCAGTCGGGAAAGTTTATTACAGGAGAGGCACAGAACAGCCTAAAAAGGCACACAAATCCAAGGTGAGGCATGAAAACCAAGAGAAGGTTTCAGCAAGCAACTGAGAGTTCTGTTAGTATCCACTGCCCATCCTCTTTTCATTTTTTTGGTTTTTTTTAACAAAGTGTTCTGGTCCTTTAAGTCGTCCATTTATATTTTTTTTATGTTTCCTAAATCCAGCAATATGAAAAATATTTGTTCATGGAGACTGTCTCTCCATAAAGCCATTTATTTTTCATTTTTTTTCCTCAATGTACAACACAGACAGCTACAAATAGTCTCTGCAATCTTCCCCGCTGCAAATCAAAGACATTAATAATATATTAAAAGGCTAGATAATTCTGAGCAGGTGGACAGGGTGGTGACTGATCCATTACTGTGCAAATACCTTGGTAATGGCTTGTAAAAACTTAAGATCCACAAAACAAAGAGATAACAAAGCCCCACCATTAAGACAGACATATTTATGCCTAGTAAATTTTTACAGATTAATAGAAAAGACCAACTCAAATCCTCCCCTTGATCTAAGAATAATGCTCAGGTTAGCAAGGCTCAGGAGTAAAAGCCATTGATAAAAAGTAAAGCAGAAGCCCTGCCCTGTACCTGCAGGGTAGATAAGATTATTTATTTCCATCAGGAATTTGCCACAGGTTCAGTAAAACAGACGAAAGCATTTCTGTAATATTCACACACCACCATAAACCCCTTTGTTGGTCTGCTAATATCTTGACAAACAAAAAAAATGGCCCTAATAAGAACACCTAGTTTGCATGTAAGCCAACTTTTTTTTTCCATTTCCTACCACTTTCCTGGGAAGTTAAAAAATACGTATATAAACATTTATATATATACATATATGCATTAGAACATTTTGTCCCCAGTGGAGTGATGGGAAAGAAGTCCTCTGGCTACCGAGCAGTAATTGAGAATATTGAATCTTCACATTCCATAAATTGTTTCAAGGATAAGAGCTGGAATAAATCACATGCACCCTAAAAGTTTGGGTAAGAGTCCCAAATCATTCAGTCATGGGACTGTTTGCCAGAGAATTACATGGCTGTGACACGACAAATCAGAGTTTAGTGGTTGTCAAGTGATAATTGTTAACGAAAACCCTAATCCTGCTGAATCCAAAATGAATTTTGACATACGGGACAGGTGCATAAATGATGTTTTCACACTAAACACTGTCACCAAAATAAAAAAATACAAAATTTGCAGGAATATGTTATTAAATCATACTATATGAAAATGTAAGTGCATTAAAAAAATTAAAATTATCTGAATGCTGTTCTTTGAACAGGAGGTAAATTAGGTTCAACCTTAGCCATATAATGCCTTCATAGAAAGTTTGCTGCAAGAACTGAACCCTATGCTTTTCCAATGGACTTACTGGATCTTCTACCAGAGCCTCAGCAAATGCCACATTCTGGGAAATGCCCAAATCCCCGCAGTTAAATGGGATCCTTACAGATATACTTGGAAGTTTGGCTGGTGCCAGTTCACCAGTTGGAGCTTGCTCCTGTAAGGCCAGAACTAGGCCAGTTCTGCAAAGGGCACAGGGTAAGATTTGTAACCACAGCAATTTCTGCAGTGTAATATTGTTATTCTGGAAACATTTTCATACGCTGCCGGGTTTATCTGCTCCTTCCAACACAGAGAAGATGCTGCTTTGTGCATTTCATAATCCTGCAGCTTTAAGCAGTTGCTGCCTTTCCTCCTCTTGATTCCAACCAGATTGAGCACCACAGCAGCAGCTTACAAGTGTAATGAAGAGCTAATGGTTTAAAAATATCTCAAGATATCTCCTTTCTTGCTATACATATTTACACTGAAGTCTTTCTCCTTTCTCCTTTTTTTTTTTTAAGTAGCATTTTCCCTTTTTTAAAAAAGCAAAAATCTTCAAAAGACAAAACAGAAGAAAAAAGCTTCTTTAAAAGGAAAGGAGAAAAAAATGGACTATGACCCTTAAAAATAATTTAAACATTTTTTCAGAGAGGAAAAGAAAATCTCACCATATCGAGTATTAGGATTAAAACACCACCAGTTGTAACTTTGAACAGCACCTGTTTACTCAAATCTCTATCAGTGCATGTGTAAAACACAGGCCTTAGTAGAGCAATATCATTATTTTTTCCTAAAATATTTTTCTGTCTGTTTCTGCACCTGCATATTGGTAAACAATTTTTAAGCATGAAAAAAAGCTCTGATGGTCAGGATCATATTTATAGGAACAATTTGTACTGAATGTATTTGTGCATGGCAAAGAATAGAAATATTTTTAAAATTAAACTATTGCACTTCTAAGTGATATCATGTTATGTACAATTTCACAAACAATAATTAATAATAACAGAGGTAGCATAATAAAAACTGCCAGCTTGTTTAGAAAATAAGCTATAGCATATATATAGTACAGCACCGCTTAATATACAGCTCCTAGAAATGTATACACCTTTCTTGATGATTTTGATAATTTATTTGTGATAACTTCTGTTTTCAAAACATGCTGCCACGTTCAAAGGCTGACTACGTTTAATTAGAATTTAATATATCCTTGGATTTTAGCCAAAGGTGGCATTTGATCCCACACTTAGAACCATGGGCAGAAGCAGCAGCAGGCACTGTACATCATCTAATATTATCCACCACAGTCGTGCAAAGTAACCAATTTTACAACACCCAGGCACTACATCCAGGAGTATCTCAGACAGGACTGAGCCTTTAGACCTCTCTTGCACCTGCTGACAATACTCACTTCCTACATGGTTGCATCATCTTGAAGTGAAACAGGTTGCAGAGCAAATCTTTTTTTGTTGTCACTTTCAAACAGAAATCCAAGTTATTTACATTTTGGGGGGTAGATTTGAAGCACAGTAAAAATAAAGACTTGGGTGGTTTTTGTCGTTTGCATTTTAAGTTCACAAAAAATGATGCAGTAAATAAATCATTGATACATTCAGAATTATTACCACGGTGTAAAGTGGAATGTTGAATTACCTTGGATATATTACCCACAATGCTTCTCAAGGCAGCAGCTAATTAGCAGGAGAAAGGTCACACAAAAAAAATAATGTGATTAGAAGAGGTGGAAAGAAAAAAAAATAGCCATATATTTGGACATAGCCCAAATTTCCTTTTTGCCACTGTAACTGAAAACCATTGCTTCAATATTTAATGAAATGCTTATGTTGCAGCACCTGGTCACATTGTCAGCAGCGCCTAAGCACTGCCTCCCCTGTGGGTCATTACTGCAGCCATCTGAACGGGGGCAAACTGTTCATCGACTACAATAATGCCACTCTTTAAGAATCTACAGCTACAAAACAGCAGGAGACTGAGTTACTTTGGCTCTGATCTTGGGAAAAATGGCTGGGGGCAAAATGCTGTTTCCTACCATCAGAGAGTGTACAGTTAGCAATAATTCTGTAAGCCAAAGCCCAGGCACCAGCCCCAGCTTGGCTGCCCTGCTCTGCTTTTCCTCCCTTTGCAGAAACCTCACAGCTCCTGGTGAGAGATCCCTGTCAACAGGAAAACAGTAGCTCACAGTCCCCTGCTAATGATCCAATGCATCAATAACTCAAACAATCACAACAAGCAGATGTCCTAAGTTAATATAGACTTTCCTGGGATTTTACTTGTGAAACATTGCTTTAAAAGGCATTAGTCTTTTGTCCTCGCTAGAGATCTGCTAAATCCTGGCACCAATTCCTTGGGTATGTGAACCCCAGCCTAATGGAATTTAATTACTTTAGTGGTATTAATCATCTGTACAGTAGAGCAAAAAGTATTTTATTACCGCTTTTAAGGGTTATCGGCACATTTATTTCAAATGAACTGTCAAACTGCATTACGTGGAAGGCATGCCAGGTTTGAATCCTGCAGCACAGGTGAAAAGACATTTGCTGCTTCAAACTCTTGGACATGATGAGGATGCCTCTGCCTCTTGCAAGAAACAGTTTATCTAAAATTAAAAACAAACCATCTTTGGTTTTATTGATTTATTTTTGCTCATGTTGTTTTTTATCAACATCTAATTTCTGAGCTGGGAAGGGTGCTCTTTTCCAAGAACAGAAACACCAGTTGGTACCAAATAACCTGTGACACTATTACAGGATTAGTTACACAAGAGCAATACCAGTCTTGTCCATTATCCAGCAACAAGCGCTGGCTCAGTAACATGAGTTTTTTCTAATTCACTTAAATACATCAAATCCTTTGCATTCATATACATGGAAAAGTGTGTCTGCACTCAGCATAGCTTCTACCCTTGCTCTAGAAAAAGCTACACATGCATGAAAGGTGCTCACCAGGTCACCAGCATCTTCCTTTTCTGTTTGCTGGGCCATGTAGCAGCGTATTTTACATGCTGCAAAATTGCAACTAAAATCTAGCAAAAATTAATACCTACTGAAAGATTTATTTTTATTTTTATTTTATCCTTTTGGTGTGAAGTTTCTTTTTGTCCTGCCCCCAGACTCTTCTCAGGTTTTAGACCTGTCCTACACCTGCTTTAAGCACATTGTTTTGCACTCATCGTCTCTCAGACATTCTGCACTGAGGAGCAAATGACAGCAATTTGTGACACAAGATACTACGACATGTGGGAAAGACACATAATTAGTGTCAGAATAAATGCATTTGCTTTTTAAAGCCTATTTGTCCTAGGATTTCAAATGAATCAAGCTGCTACGTCTCTCTCAACAGCTCCATACTGCTGTATAATGAATTAAAAGCTAGTGTTGCTAAAATGTGCAAGCTTTAGGAATAAAAACTGTGTGCATCTCAAAACCAGGGATGAGAGGATCTTAAAAGGCTCTAAACCCTAATGTAGCCTATTTTAAAGCCTTCCAAAAAATGAACCCATTTTGCTAAACAGAGAATTCTCAAGTGAAATCACCCTTTTCCATGACAGATTACTATGAATTTACAAAGCTACTTTGAGTCTTGTCTTTTTAAAAGGAAAAAACTCAGATTTCCATCATCTTTACCCCATGCCTCTGTCAGGTTCCCCTCCCCAGCTCTCTTCATGCAGCAGTGCGCACAGAGCAGATCTCAGCATCCTATTCAGACAGTTCTCTCAAATAAATCTTGCTTCTCTCTTCCTAGATACACATTCTCATCTGCCTCTGTTTCCTTCCCCTAGTATCCAGATATTCAGAACCATTACCTGCCAGACACTATCAGTGGCACTGTTGTTTCAGTGTCCCCCACCCAGGGACAGCTGGGACCATCCCTGAAGAGGAAAAAGGGCACTTCAGACTTCTTGCCCCTTCTCTGTACTGACTTCACTGATTGTAACTCTTTACAAGACTGTGACCTGATACTTTGCCTTTCTGTATTTTAAACACCTTCAGTGGATAAAAAAGATAGAAATGTGGTGCTCACCAGTCCCACCCCAGTGACCCTAAAAATGAGTCAGGAAGTGAATTTGAGAGACCTGAGGCAGCATTTTCTTCCAGGTACTTGTAATCTGGATTCATTAACTGAGGCTGGTTGTGTCTGGAAATCAACTCTTTAACAGGACATGAGATTCTCCTAAAATTAGCATTCTGAGTAAGCCCAAACAGCCAGGCTTTGATCAGGGGAATAGCATTTCAGTAAGCAGGGGAAGAGGGAGTAAGTAGAGCATTTCTGCAGCCGTCTTGGTGCTGATGGTGCCAAACATATCCTGGGCCAACAAGTGAAGCCCAGCAGGTCACAGGCCCATCTGACCACCCTGTGGCCAAGGTGTTGGTTTTTAAGCACTGCCCAGAGAAAGGCTCTGCAGATCCAGGTGGCACATCCTGCACCCCAGACCCACCAAACAGCCTTCTGCTCCCCCACTGCAGCCCAGAGTTCCCCAGCTGCAAAGGTGCCGTGTATTTGCCAGCCCCAGGCAGCTACACATCCAGCGAGCTGACCTCATCAGCTAATAGGAGAGGCCCATTTTTAAATGCCACTTTATGATTAGGTAACAGAACAAACACACACACGTGTTCCTGCGAGATAAATGTCTTGGAAGCAGGCGGAGATACAAGGCACAGCCAGATGCCTCCAGTGACCCTGAAAGAATGTTATCTTAATGTAATGCACACCTTTGACTGCCTTGTTGTGTTTAATGCATACAGTAGCCACAGACACAGGTTCAGGAAGAGTTGTGAGATATCCCACACAGTGGGTACAGCTCTGGACTAGCAAGTACTTTATTTCAATATTTACAAAGATATTGCGGGACCCTGCACCAGTCTTGTCATTTTATCTGAAGCATCCTCTGCATCACAGCTCAGGCCCTGCTGCTGTGCTCACACAAGCAAATCTCAAAGAGTCTCCTAAGGCATTTTGATTCTCGAAGGAGTGCAGAATCAGACTTAATTTAGGAAAGAGAACAGAATACACACTGCACCTTAAAGTAAAGATTCGATTTTTAAAATAAGGAAGTAATTTATCAGTAAAGCAGCATGGAAATTATGCAGTTGCCCAGTCTTGTTCTGATTAAAGCCAAAAGAAGTTAGTAAAATATGGCAGAATTGGGCCCAAGTCTGAGATGATTTGAGGCCAATTTTCTCTTGTAGCAGTTACTGGAAAGAAGAAAGCCTGTTTTTTTCCAGGTAAAAAGACATGTTTCTCACCCTGTTCTCAGCATTTTTTCTTCAATCCAGTAAGTCTCTGGCCATCACTTTTAGCATCTGTGGGGTTGCCCAAGCTAAATGCAGGGAATTATAACTGTGAAGTTCAAAGTCCAGCTCTATTAGCTTTCAAAAGAGCTGTTAAAAGCAGGCGTCTGATGCGCCAGGAGTGGCAAGGCTTGCATATAAACTGAATCTTACAGGAATGAGCACTTGTGGAAGTCAATGGGATTACTCACAGTGCAGGAAGTTAAACATGTGCATCCATTTCTGGGAGCCTCATGCAGAGTACAAACACCCTTAATGCTGTGCATTGCTGAACTTCCTTGTAGAATTTCCAAGCTGGCAGAGGTGGCCTTTCACTAAAACTCGACAGTGGGGCCAAAGTCGGATTTTGCACAGCTTAGCCTAACCCATGGATGCTTTTAAAAGGGACCCAAAAGAAATGATGCAAGCAATTAGATGGGAGTTTGGAGTGCTTGTCTTTCCAAGCCAGTCTGCCCCTTCTGGTTCAGGTTTAGGAGGGCTTTGTTAATGCACAATTAGTAGTTCTTAAAGGCCTCTTCCCTCAGAAATAAGACAAAGCAGGGTTTGGTACAGAAGATCTGACTTGCAAAGCTTTACCTGAACGTTGTTATTATCATTTTAGGGCTCTTTGTCTGACACCAGAGGAGAGCTGCTCATCACTGGGTGACCTCCCCCAAAGCAGTCTTGGTTCACCACAATAATTGACCCCAAAATTCAACTCCAATGAATAATAACCATGTTTTTAGACAGGGCAGTGTTAAACTGACACAGCATCAAGCCTGCAGACCCCTCCAGAGAAGAGGGGTTCCTGAAACAACACAGAAGATGCCCAGCAGGAGCAGTTTTGCAGACACAACCATGCCTGGAATGCCCAGGGTGTCCAGGTATCAGGGAACAGGACCCTGAGGATGTGCCAGGGACAAACAGCTTTGAGAAAACTACTACAGGCTGAAATCCTACTACATTCCCCAGATGTCAGCACCCATGTGACCTTTTCCATTTAATACAAGATCTGGCTGATTACTCAATTCAATTAGTTGTGCCAGAAAACCACAGGTTACAGAGTCAACTAAACTCTCAGCATCTCAGAGGCTCCTCTTAGACTGAGCTGCAAGATGTCCAGGCCAACAACAAACTCCAACAGACTCCATCCCTGGAAGTGTTCAAGGCCAGGCTGCACAGGGCTTGAAGCAACCTGATCTAATGGAAGGTGTCCCTGCCCATGACATGGGGTTGGGATGAGATGATCCTTCCAACGCAAACCATTCTGTGGTCTTAAATATGCAACACTCTCAGGGAATTGCAAATACTTTGCTGGCTGTCAGCCCCATTTAGATTTTGTCAGAAATAAACTATTCTCAATCAAGATATCTAATATTTTTTGTTTGTTTGTTTGTTTGTTTTTAACTGAAATGTTTATAGCTAATTTAATCCAAAGTAAGATTTTTAGAAAGAAAATAATTTTTCAAGAAAAAAAAAATAGCTGGAAAAAAAATAAAAACAACCCTGAGATATTTCAATTTTTAATTACAGTAAAATAAGGAGTGATAAATTAGAAAGGCTTTGATATTCTTCACAGAATTTGGAATTATTCTAAGTTAAATCACATTATGTAGTGATGTTCCCTCATTGTCTTCAAGATATTATATTAGAAAATTGCTTATCACCTGCCAGTTGGAAAAGAACATCCTCAATCACACCACAGCCACTGTACTGACAGAAAACTTTTAGACTGAATTTCAACAACCAGGTTCTGTTTAGGACTGTTCTAATTATTTTTAGCAGGTGCATTTGTTTTCTAATGTAAAAAGGTATCAAGAAAATGTGACTCTTCTAATTTGCAGGAAATAGCTTCAGACCTCAGGTTAGTTCTGCACCAGGACACAGCCAACAGTCTTGATGGAAAATGGGTAAAAAAAAAAATCAAACCAGTCTGTTAACAAAACCAGCTGACCTCTGCATGAGGAACTAGGAAATGCTTCTTGAAGTTGTCACATCACCATGAAGAAGACCAAAATGTGACATCTCACATTTTTTATGTGGACAGTAGACAGGACAAGAATTCTTGGATGCCCTGAGGCACCGTCCTTGGTGAGGAGCCCAAGGAGATCCTGGTTCCTCAGAAAAACTAAAGGTTCAGAGAAGCAATCATGGAAATAAAATCAGAATAATTACTTTATGAGTAAAGGCAGTATAGAAAAATCAACCGAGCAACCCTCCCCAAAAAACCTCAGCACTGGAAATGTGATTTCCGGAGATTATCAGGATACATTGACTCAGTGTCTGCACCTCCAAAACACTGCACAATTTTGAGCACCCACACTGGGAGTTTATGAGCACAATGCAGTGATTTTTCTTTAACCAACCTTAACCAGAAATTTCTCCCACCCTTGGATGGCTTCATGGCAAAGAAGGAGAAGGAAGGCTGGTCTTCACTCCTCATTGAAAATACAGCTGCTGGCAGAAGCAGGTGGGACTCCACCTTGCATTGCCAGCACAGTCCCATCCAGTTCAAAACACAAACTGAAGCTTTTCAGCTTGGTTCACCATAATGAGGAACCTAAAAGTGTCTGTCCTTAGTGGCTCAAGAAGCCATGGCTCTCCATTGAGGGCTCCTGATCCAGAGAAGACTCAGCCAGGCCCAGTGCATCTCTGTCACACCTCACTCACTTCAAACCACAACTCCAAACCTCAGGAAGCTCACTCCGTATGCCACCCTACAGAGAATTTTCCTTCACGCTTTTATGCAACCCCGCAGGCATCCAATGCACTTAGTCATACAATTAAGTGTGATTTTTTCCCTGAAACCAAGCTTGATTGGTGAAAATGCAAATAACTTTGAAAATTGCATTTCTGTGCAACAGATGTTATTCTTACTGTGTTCAAATACTTGCTTGAAATATAAAGCCTAATTTTCTAGGGAAAAAAAGAGAAACATAACAGCTTCCAACAACAGCAAATTGTGATAATGAAAGTTCCATAGCATGCGTCACTGGATTCCATTTTGGAACTGTGTAATGCACAGAGGTTTTGTCTCATGATTACCAAAGAACAAATGTCATCAATTGATTTTATTATTATATTAAGACTCCAGTCACATAGAAATTCAAATCCATGACTGAAGACCTGCAGATGGGATATGACTACCTTTATTCTGGCTTTCTTAATGATCTTTAAGAGAGTTGCATCTCTCCCTAGTAATGCAGGATATCTGCAAAGTCCAGCTCCTCTATCAGACACCATTTCTTTTGAAACATTACAAAAAATTGCCTGCCTAGGATGATCCCATTTTAATTTTTTAAATAAGCATAAAAAGAATGGCAGATTATCACAAAACAGAATCCTGTCTTTAAAATTAGAAAAAAAATTATTGAAAATCCAGAGAATAATAGGGAAAACAATCCTCCTTTGTCACATCTCCCTTCCATGTTTGCATGTCACTATTGAGCTGGGAAAAGCCTGGCCAAAGCTACTTGGTGCAGAAGAGCACTCAGGACTTCAGATGTGGAAGTTAATTTGAAAAGACAGAAGTTGACAGTCTATACAATCAGTTATTTAGAGATCTAATTGAAATTGCTGATACAAGCAGCCTGTCACACTGTATCAAGAAACTTCACTATTAACAAAAATCAATAACAAATCAATAAGATTAAAGTTTAATATGTACTCTAATAACAGTAACAAAGCACCAGTAATTTACAAGCAAGATGCTGCTTTTGCCAGGTTTCATCTCTGGATTTTGTACCACGTATGAAGTTCTTTAAATAACTGTGCTTGAAAGAAAAAATGGTGTCTGTGTATATATATAAAGAGATGAGAACTGTGCAGCTCTGTCTGC
>VZUA01086566.1:3388-25844 GCA_013401035.1 Horornis vulcanius
TCCCTTCCCTTCCCCAGAATGAGTTCAGAATCTCCCTGTGTCTGTATTTTCTGTGGGATCTGGGGGTGTTGGCTCCTTTTCCCCTGTTCAAAGGGACAGATCCCAGTGGGAGTGAACACTGTTGTTTTGACAGGAGGATCCAGCTACTCCAAAATCTTATCCCTGGAAAAGGGAGCAGGTGTTTTCCAGCAGAGCCCGCCCGCTCCAGCTGGGCAGAACCTGATTCCCAAGCTGTGACACCGCTCCTCCCTGACTTTGGTGCCCAAAGGGACACCAAAACACTTCCCTTTTTCTTCCCATCCTGCAGAGCGGAGTTTTAACGAAAATCAGGAGAAGTACAGTTGGTTTATTGTTTTGTTTTGTTTTGTTTTGTTTTGTTTTTCTGAATCCTGGTGACTGCTCCTATTCCAGGCATGGTGGAGCCTGGTTTTTAGGCAGGGATAGTGGATTGGAAGGTGATGCTGTCCGTGGCAAAGGGGTTGGAACTCGATAATCCTTGGGGTCTCTCTCAACCCAAGCTGTCAGTGCCAGCAGGAGATCCCATACCCACATTTCATCCCTCACAGCTTCCCTGGGCTGAGGCTGTGGGATAGCTGTAACTGGAAGGTGACACCAGCAAGTCCTGGTGTTTTCCTGGAAGAAAATGAGTTTCACAAAAAAAATTTGGGAAGGATGGAGAGTCAGGCTGGTGGGAAGAGCCACCACAGGGCAGAAATGAAGGGGGAAGACACCAACAGAGGGCATGCCCAGGGCTGGCTGCTGTTCCTAGGCAGGAGCACGCAGGGATGTTAAATTTCAACAAGCCCCAAGGACATGAGAAATCAGAGAATTTATTCTGTGTTCTGACAGCAAAAACTCCCAGTTTAAAAGGGCTGGGAGCACCCCAAACAATCGAGGGTGCAGCCAGGCAGGAGCACAATTCTGCTGGGCATGAATAGAAGGAAGAAGCAGCTGAATATCAGGAAATGTTTGGAACAATGCAGAGATTGGGCTTAGCTGGAGACTCCCAAGGGAAGTGGTAAAAGCTACAAGGGTTGAATAATGGAAAACCAGACAAAACCATGGTGTGTGTGTCATGGAGAGAAATCCTTCAGGACAGGCCTGGGGAATTCTCAATCCTTAGGGAGCAGAGCATTGCTCTTGTGTTAACAACTCTTTAAGTGACAGGGTTGAAGTCACAGGTCGAAGGTTCCTTGCAAAGGAGGGAGATGGGGAGGCCCTGGCACAGGTTGCTCAGAGAAGCTGTGGCTGCCCCATCCCTGGAAGTGTCCAAGGCCAGGCTGGAGCAACCTGGGGCAGTAGAAGATGTCCCACTGATGGCAAGGGGTAGGACTGGATGAGCTTTAAGGTCATTCCCACCCCAACCAGTCTGGGATTCTGTCTCTTAACTCCAAAATGAGGCAGCCTGGAGGCCAGGGCTCACAGGGAGCTCTGTGATTGTGCCCAGCCAGGGTCAAACGCCCAAATTGTGCCTCACTTGTAGGACTTGCATTAGCAAATCTCATTAGCAGAGCTAATCTTGCCCAGCCTGAGCTTTGCTGGGACACAAACTCCCAGTGTTATGCAAATCCAAGCAGTTTTTATTGGTGTTATGCCACCACTGCCTCCCTCCTGCTCTCCAGTTGTTGCTGGGACTTTGGCCTCACCTCAGCCTCACTAATTGCAGCTCAGCTTTTGGCAAAGCAGTCAAGGCTGTCTGCTCAGGGTTTGCTCCATATCCCTGGAAGATGCAGATAAGCATTTTCTTGGGAATGGCTCCAAAATGTCCATCAGGGAGCCCTCACACCCCGCAGCCTTGGTACACCAGGACCTGACTTTCTCCCTCCTGACTCTCTCTTCTCCAGCCTGTAATAAACACTTGGCATCCACTGGAAGCCCAGCCTGAACTTCAGATTCATCCCAAAGCTTGTAGTTCATGACCCAAAATTCCTGCCCAGGCTGACTGGTGTCCCACAGGATCTCCTGACAGGAGATGGGCGTTTCTTCAGGACCACCAGGTTGGAAATAGAGCACCAAGCAAAGAAATACAGGAGACAAACCAAATAAAATCTGCTTTGCTTAAAAGCATTTTGATTCCTGAGGGAAGAAGAACTTCACATGCAAGGGAAAGACTTCCCTGTCCAGGAGCTCCCTAGATAGGGATGGAATTCCTTGTATAACCTTTTCCTTTATTACCAGAGCTTTGTTTTAAAGAGGAAAGCAACCCCAACAGGGCAATACCTCTATTTTTTTTTTTTCTTTTACCTTTCCTCCATTGACTCCTGATGTCCTTCCAAACCTTGGGAAGGCGCGGCTGCCCCGTCACACCCCTGCAGCAATGGGGAGCAAAGACACAAGGACCTCCTTGTTGCTCCAAAGAAGATCATTTATTGTAACAAACCTAGTCTTTTTATACACTAAACTTACCCAAACTTGACCAAAATGAGTGCTCATTGGCTGCCTGCCACTGCGGTGTCGTTGTTCACGCGTCCCTTTTTCCAGTCAGCTCTCGGTTCATCTGGTGTCCACACACCTCCCACAATGCCTTAGGAGGTTAGTTTTTATGTTTTTCATATATTGGTAGTCCTGCAGTTCTTGGATAACTCTGAACTCCATACAGAGTGTTGTTCTCCCATTTTGGTCAGACATAACGATTCATTTCCAGGCCTGGGAATCAAGAACACCTCACTGCCTCAGGCCCTGAGAGATGTAAAACAAAGAGTGAGTTGGGGGCAGCAAAAGTGGGATAAATTACTTCATTACCTGAAGCTGTAATTGGAAGATGAACCCCCAATATACAAAGGGTCCAAACTTATAAAAATGTGAAGACCTGTGTCACATCATCCATTTTTGGTGTAACCCCTGGGGGGCTTTGTCTGCCTGAAATGTACCTGAAGGTCCCTCAATAAATACAACTGCTTTGTATTCCCTTAACTCTGTCTGGCCTATGCTTTTATGCCCTAAAAAGGCACCACCCCAACCTTATGGATAAGACAACCATCAACCAACTCTCTAGCCCTCAGCTGAATGCTGCCCAGAGTGCTTTCCAGTGAACAAAAGTGAAAAAAATCCTTATTCTTATTTCCCACACATCCCCACTCTGGGGAACAGCACTCCATGAAATGTGAGACCCTCACTCATAATTCATGGGCTTCCCATTCTGTCACCACTAAGTGACCAGGGAAGGACAACTGCACCTCCTGTGACTTGGAGACAATCCAGGATTTTGTTCTGGGTTCCTGTCT
This sequence comes from Horornis vulcanius, assembly GCA_013401035.1. NCBI lineage: Eukaryota > Metazoa > Chordata > Aves > Passeriformes > Scotocercidae > Horornis > Horornis vulcanius. The sequence continues at coordinate 6,613 of VZUA01086566.1, forward strand.
TCCCTACTTTGCTGTCTTGCTTTTCCTCTGGGAAGGGATTTATGTAAAGCAAGGATTTTACTCAACATTTAATAATGGTTGTATCGACTGAAGTGAACAGACTGAAGCAAATCAACCCCTCTGGTTTTACAGGGTCTGATTGAAGTCTTTCCTGCTGGTTTCTTGTTTCTGGCAATGCAATTTCATGAATTATTAATCATGCTGGACTCCCCCAAGCCAAATTGGCTGCAGAATGGGAGATAATAGGATGTTTATAACAGCACCTGCAGCCCAACTTCCATAGGACCTGCTGCCCTGGAGTGTGTCCTAAAGGGCTTGAGGATCCTTCCATCCATCCCTTTCCCAGCCCAGCCACAGATCTGCTCAGCAAGAAGAAATCCAGGAGGATTTTCCCCATTTTCAGCTGGACAGTGACACAGCCATGACCAAGGGTTTGCTGAGGCTTTGATGATGTGTTGGAAAAGGCTTGGATTAACCTCATGCAGCCAAAAAGCCAAATGGCCCAATTCCAGTCATCTCCACCCTGTGCCTGCCTGTCCTGGGGAGGGTTGGGAAGGTCAGGGAAGTGCCTGGTGGGTTCCAAGAGGCTGTGGTTGATCCCCATGGTCCTTGAGCTGGACTCAAGGTGGGTTTGGAGCAGGATGGGATGTGGAGGCTGCCAGGATGTGCTGACCCCTGTCAGTGCTGAGGGCAGAGCTGAAGGCAGATCCTAGCCCAGGAGCTCCCAGGGAGCTGCAGATGGAGTTTCCTTGCAGGGCTGGAATACAATGAGCTCCCAGTCAAGGCAGCACCTTCCAGCAGCTCTCATTCCATGCCTGGGGGGATCCACTCTGGCTGCACTGGGATCCAGGACAGGAAGCAGAAAACAGCACGCCCAAAGGGAAGTGCCAGAGGAATTCAGGGAGACAGAAAAAACAGCCTGGAATTTGTCCAGATCCTTGAGGTTGTCACCCCATCTCCTGCAAAAGGACTGTGTGTGGCTGTTGTCCCAGTGCTGTGTCCCCTGGGAAAGGTGCAGGGAAGTGGGACCAGTGTCTGAGGTGTTTTTGGGTTCTGGGCCAGCTCCAGCTCTGGCCTGTGCCAGGCAGTTTGCCCCAGTGGCACAGAGAGGTTTTCCCTTGGGAGCTCTGGCTGTGCCTGCACTCAGCTGAAGCTCACAATTCATATTCCCATGAGAACTCAAGGTGACTCTTCAGACCATTCTGTGCAGATTCTATATTTATCCTAACCCTGACACATCTTTAAATAGCATGGATACATGGCAGGTCCCTGGTCAGAGAGTTCACCACTATCAGTTTCCCTGAGCATGGTTCCTTGGAGCACTTTGTAAAGGAGCAGATCCTGCTTTGATCCCACATTTTTCTCACCAGCAGGAGTTGCCAGAGCCTCTGTCTTCTCTGTCAAGTCATTGTTACACCTCTTCTGTAAGCATTATTTCTCTTCTTTCTGTTCTCTTCAGCTTCCCCAAAACACCCCTCCTACTAATTTCCAAAATCCTACTGAACCTCTCACAAATTCGCAGAATCACTGGAATCCCTGGAGGCTGGAAAAGCCTTCCAAGGCCATCAAATCCAACCAGTGCCTGCTCCCCACTTGTCACCAGCCCACAGCACCGAGTGCCACCTCCAGGTGTTCTTTGAGCACCTCCAGGGATAGAAACTCCAACACCTCCCTGGGCAGCCCCTTCCAATGCTTCACAGCCCTTTCCATGGAGAAAATCCTCCTGCTGTCCAACCTGCACCTTCCCTGGCACAGTTTGAGGCCATTCCTTCTCATCCTGTCCCTGTTCCCTGGCAGCAGAACCCAACTTCCCCTCGGCTGTCCCCTCCTGTCAGGGAATTGGGCAGATCCAGAAGATCTCCCCTGAGCCTCCTTTTCCCCAGCCCTGTCTTTGCCCAGCACTGGAGTTAAACTTTCCCCTGGTTCCAGGAGAACACATGGTTTTGCTTAGCTCTGCTGAAGGAATTCCGAGCCGAAAGTCGTGGATGTGGCTCTGCCAAGGTAAAGTGACCTCTGCTGTGAACTTGGACAATCAAAGCTCGGCCTTGTTTGTTTTCCTATGTATGGATTTACCAGCTGCTGCTCTCTGACATTTCCTGATGTTTTCTTTTTCCCAATCCAGACGTCACTGCCGTGTTTGTCATCCCACGTGCAGGAGGTAGCCAGGTATCCCACGAGACCTTTCCTCCACCCAGGGCAGGATCCAGCAGGGAATCCCAATTTACTGTTTGGACCAAATTTACTGTGGGGGGGACAGGTACAAGCAGCGTTTTACACACTCAGCCCACAGAAAAAAGACTTGCAAAAATCTTAATAGAAGCTGTGGGAAATGCCACAGGACTGCTGGATATTTTTTATTAACTTCTCTGAAATGTTTGCTCTCAGAAATTTATTTTCTTGGAGATTTCTGTGTTGGATTATAGAAAACAAGGGGAAACCTGACTGTAAAAGTATGTATTTTCTCTTGTGAGACACCTGAATATTCCTTGGGATTCATTTTGGTCTATTCTGAGGGAAAGCTTTGCACAGGGAGAACATCCTGGAGCTGTCACAACCAGAGCTTGAACCTTGTCACTGGCAGATGGACATTTCTGTGTCCTCAAAGTTTGTTTAACTCCTAAAGGCCCCCTAGTTTGCTGTGTGTCCCTTGTCCCTGCTAGGGGATGGTGTCTCCTTGTCCACAACCACATCCATGGATTAGCCACGCTGGATAAAGACAACTGGAAACTCTTTGTGATGTTTGGGATTCAAACCAATGGCTTCCCACACACCTTACACTGAAAATTTTGGGGTTGAGCCTTGATTGTCAGGTTTGCACAGCCTGGGCAAACACTCAGCTGAGGATCCCCTTGGTAAAAGATAAGGAAGGTTTTATAAGAAATCATTTCTTTTACAGAGCTACCTTGAAACAAATGAGGGTTTGAGACTATTTTCTTGGCTAGTACAAGTTGCTTTACCAATGACAATGACTTCACACAGAGTAATTTAGAATTTGTGTCCTAGTATCTGAGAGAGCAGTCGAATCGGTTAGGCTGCAAGCAGAGCCCTCCAGATCTCAGAAACGCCACAGTTTCAGTTGTCTTCTGGATTTTTGCACCAGAAAATGTGTTTTCTGTATATTTTCTCTATATTTTCTTCATGTGGTTTTCTCCAGAAGCTGCCACTCTATTTGGGTGCCCAGGATGAAAAGCAGAGCTTGAAAACCTTGGTAATTCTTTGTGAAGAAAGAGTTTCTCCAGTTCAGAGGTTTTCTTAACTTGCCAGGTGTCAAAGGGTACCTCAGATGACATCAATGCAGATTCTTGGGTCAGGCTGAGAAAATGACATTTTGAGTGAAATTTGGGAGCTGTTATCACTGACCTTTGGAGTGCAGAGAAAAAGAGGTTTGAGATGTGGGTCCCAGCTCTCCCTGCTGATTTCAATGACTGTTTGTGTCACTCCTGGAGATATTTGAACCACATTAAAAACAAGGAGCAGGTTCAGGATCCCTGTAGCCCCAGGGAAGCCTTGGGAGCAGCCTGGCTGCATCCAGCTCCTCACCTGGAAAACCTCAACCTGTGCTCGTGACACGTGGCTTGTCTTTGTTCCAGGGATCCACTGGCAAAGTACAACCAACTGGCACCAGGCCTGGTGTAGCTTCAGGGCCAGAATCCAGGGAAAAGCATCTTCAGGGAGCAGAGCTGGGAAGAGGAATGTCTGGGGGAGTGGGATGTAATTCCCAGCTCCAGGCAGAGTTGTCTCAGCCTGGCAGAAGCCCAGAGGATGATGCCTGTGCCCGTTTTCTGAAGGGTGGTTGGAAATTGGGAAGGGAGAAAAGAAGTTTGTGCTCCTTTTTCTCCCAGGGAGAAATTCCTGGGGAAGAACCAGAAGGGAATCCTACACAAACCAGCACAAATGAGATACAGAACCCTACAGAATGAGCCATGGAACACAAATACAGCAAATTCTCTGCCCACCAGAGCTCCCCATGGCACGACCAGGAGCAGATGGGCTGGTGGCTGCCCTTTGTCCCCAAGCTTTCCCTCAGCCCATGCACCTTTGGGTTTGCTTTTTTGGGTGAGTTTTCCTTAATCTGGGAGGGCTCTGGAGCTGTGTTAAGCACAGAGGCTGCTCTGGCTCTGGGCTGAGCTCCACAAACACCCAGGGCACGGAGAAGTGGCCAGGCCAAGGCTCAGCCCTCCAACCTGATGGGTAAAAATAACCCAAGCAGAGTCTGGGAGATGAAAGCACCCACAGCACGTCCCCAAACACAAACCCTTTAATGAGGCCCAGCCACTGGGGCTGGCCCAACAATTTTAGGGGCTCTGGTGGCCAGGGTCCCCATGAATAGAGCACTTGTGGAAAGCCTCCAGTGCCACAAGAGGGGAGACGGTGCAGGGGAAAACAAGGCTCAATGAAAGCTTTTAGAAAGCTCTGCTTTTCCAGGCCACGTTTAACATTTAAACTGCTGTGAACTTGATACCTCCACGTTCAAAATCGTTTCATGACAGCAGCACACATAAAAAGGGAGAAAAACCTGTTTGGCTTGATTTTCAGGTAAACTTAGACTTCTCTAGGAGCTTTTTTCCTGCCTTTTTATGTTAGTGGAAGGCAGGTAATTTAACACATTTTTACAAGCTCACAGCAGTGTCAGGGCCCCTCATGATGAGAAAGACATTGAAGGGCTGGAGCGTGTCCAGGGAAGGGAATGGAGCTGGGAAGGGGCTGGAGCACCAGGAATGGCTGAGGGAGCTGGGAAAGGGGCTCAGCCTGGAGAAAAGGAGGCTCAGGAGGGACCCTGTGGCTCTGCACAACTCCCTGACAGGAGGGGACAGCCAGGGGGATCGGGCTCTGCTCCCAGGGAACAGGGACAGGAGGAGAGGAAACGGCCTCAAGTTGTATCAGGGAATATTTAATTTGGATATTAGGGAAAATTTCTTCATGGAAAAGGTGTTCAGGTGTTGGAATAGGTTGACCAGGGAGTCACCATCCCTGGAAGAGTTTAAAAAATGTGTGGGTGTGGCACTTTGGGACATGGTTTAGTAGCAGTGGCAGCTTTAGACTAACAGGTGGACTTGATGATCTTAGAGGGCTTTTCCAACCTCAGTGGTCCCACGATTCTCTGATTCCTGGGAGATTTGTGTTCATTTGCATGCTTACATTTGCAAACAGCCTCGTGTTAGAAACAAACACTGCAGATATTCCCAGTACCATGATGGGGTCCTGGCCCTGCAGGTGTTCCTGTGTCCCCTGGCAGTGCCACCACTGGAGCTGCTGCTGCCGAGGAAGCTCATCCTGTGCTAATTAACTGATGGGTAACGAAGCAGGAGAGGCTGTTCTGTGCCAGCCCCACTTTGTTCCCACACTGAGGGACTCTGTCCAGCCCAGGTGTCCACGCAGGACGAGCTGTGGGCACCCCTGGAACTCACCCAGGAGCTCAGGTCATGTCCTGCAAACCATTCAAACCCACAGAGCTCTGGCAGCCTCCCCAGCTCCCAGAGTTTGTTGGATGTTGCCATGGAGAGCAGGAGCTCTTCCTGCCTTGCCTCTGGCTGCTTTTCCAGCCACCTTGCCTAGGGCAGGGAAAACAAACCCTGTGGGCAGGCACAGAATGCCAGGAGAGAGAACAGGTTGTGCTGCTGTCCTCAACCAGAAGTGTCATCACCCACCACCTACAGCCCACAGTGACAATAAATAGCCCTTGGTGACTTTCCTGGCTTGGTGGTGGTTGTGTGCAGGTATCTCAGAGCTGTCAGGAGCAGCTTGGAGCCTGTGGATGAGCAGGACACACAGGGTAGCCAAGAGGTGCTACCTGCCTTCAATTCCATAAATTGTTGTTGTCTGAGAAAAAAGGGAGGTTCAGGTTGGACATCAGAAGGAATTTCTCAGTGGAAAGGGTGGTCAGGCATTGGAAAGGGCTGCCCAGGGAAGTGGCAGAGTTCCCATCCCTGGAGGTGTCCAAGGAAGGCCTGGAGGTGGCACTCAGTGCTCTGGGCTGGTGACAAGGTGGGGATTGGGCACAGCTTGGCCTTGCTGATCCTGGAGAGCTTTTCCAGCCTCACTGATTCTGTGAAAGTTGGATTGGGCCCACAATGTCACACGGATGCTGAGTAAATTCCTGCTTTCTGGGGCCAGGGGCAGTGAGAGATGTCACCTGCTCCTCCCTGCAAACGTAGTTTGCACAACAAGCAGTGGAACAAGTGTAAAACCCTCCCTGCAGAGCTGCCAGGGAGTTCTGCTGGGTTATTTCAGTCCTTGGATGTGATCAAGCAGGAATTTGGCTAAGGAAGGGCTGGAGCCAGGTGTAGCTGTGGCACCACAGGAGCATCCCTAAGCTGGATGCTGCTGGGTTGGGATTCAGAGCAGCCTGAGATGGGCTCTGGCAGGTGCAGCTCTGCAGCCATGTGGGGAAATTTGGGAATGACTGAGGCAGGAGGTGATGGAATGGTGGGGGACAGCCCTTCCCTGACCTTGCTCCTGTGAAAATCCAAGCCAAGGGTTTAAATCAGCCTGGTCTTGTTGAAGATTCCCTGCCCACTGCGGGGAGATGGAATGAGATGGTCTGGAAGGCCCCTTCCAACCCTGGGTACCTGCAGCAGGGTATGGATGAACAGGACACAGCCCTGGCTCCCTCATCCCAGACTGAGGAGCTCCTGCTGCTCTCAGCAGCTCCTGGATCTGCCAGAATTTTGGGAAGTGCTGGATCAGCTGGGGGTGGGACTCACCTGTGCTGTAAATACCTGTCCTCTGCCAGAGCAGGACTTGGGCTTGGAGTCAGCAAAACATTCCAGCACAGGCTCAGTCACACCCAACCCTTGGCAGAAGTTGAGCATCTGCTTGTTTTCAAGCCTGCACTTCTAAATTTTGGGGGCTGGAGTGGTGCTGCCATGGGATGGCCAAGCTGGGTGATGGTTATGATGAGTTTTGTTGCCTACCTGGAGCTCCAGGGAATGCTGCCTTCCGCTCTAACACTTTTAAAGAACAAAAAATAGTCCAAAGCTGAAGATATAGGAATAAATATTTCTGCAAGTCATCTGCTGTTAATTTAAAGTCAAATCAATTCATTTTAATCCAAAAGCAGCAAAGCTTTCAGCCTCTGAAAACCATTGAATATTACACTTGATATCATCAGTAAAAAAGATTATAGGACATGTTTTATTCCACCAAGAGCATTGAGTGCTTTGCCAAGCTCTGTCTCCTGAGAGTCACTGCAAATGTGTTCTTCTGCATTTCATACAATGTGGTTGTGCAACTCTTTAACTATTCTTGTAAGTTTAGCTTGGAGGCTTCTCTAATGCAAATGTGTATCTTGGTCTCACAGATTTACCTCCTCCTAAATAAATAAATATATGAACAACCTTCCTTCCAGCACCTGAAGGGGCTCCATGAGAGCTGGGAGGGACTTTGGGAAAGGCCCTGGAGGGTCAGGACACAGGGGAATGGATTTAGGATGAAGAAAGTGAGATTTAAGTTGGGTATTGGGAAGAAATTCTTGTCTGTCTGTGAGGATGGAGAGGCCCTGGCACAGAGAAGCTGTGGCTGCCCCTGCATCCCTGGAAGTGTCCAAGGCCAGGCTGGACAGGGCTTGGAGCAACCTGGGATAGTGGCAGATGTCCCTGCTCATGGCAGGGAATTGGAAATGGATAATCTTTCAGGTCATTTCACATCCAAAGCATCCCATGATTCCATAGCCTCACATCTGCCATGCTGCCACAGGAGATTTTTACCTAAAATATGGGAACAAATCACTCCCCAGTAGAGAAGATGCAAAGCTAGGAGCTCACCTAAATCCCTTGGACGAGCTGGATTGTGCCAGGCCTGTGTTAATTAAATCAGGAAACAGCAAGTGGACATTGCTTGCTTTAGATCTTCATTTACATTTTCTTCTGCCTCACATGGAGGAAAGACCTCGGTGGGAAGCAGGAACATCGGGCAGCTGCCTCTGAGCACTGGGTGTCACTGCCATGTTTGATTCCCTGCAGCTGCTTGGGGTGAGTTCATTATCTCCTTAAAGCAGGAATTCCTATTTTTACAGGGTGATTAGCAGGCTGATGGAAACATGGAGAGAGCAGAAACCCAAATATTTAGGCAGAGCCATAAAGCGCTTCCCAGAGCCAGCCCCACAGCTGCAGCAAACGCTGGTGGTTTTCGGGTGATAGATTTTTCCTAAGGGATAAATTTCTGGAATAGCTGGAAGTGAGCATTGCCTTATGCTTGCACGTCACTGTGCAGGGCAGAGCTGCACTGACAACCAGCACTGGGATGCTTTGGCCTCACTGAGCTGCTCCCAGTCAGTTGTTGTTGTCCTGGTGTTGCGTCCCTGTAGGAATGACGGACGTGGCGGAGCTGTGCCAGAACACAGCAGCTTGGCTGGGACAAGGGACAACTTTCTGGGGGCAGAGAGCTCTCAAATTTTGGGTGGCTGTAGGTCTTCCCTATGGATGTACTCCAGAGCTGGGGATGACTCCGTGCATCCTCCTCTGGCACTTGGATGCTCATCCTGCCCGTGGCAGTGGAGCAGGTGCCAGCCCAGCTCACGCACTACGGATTTAATAAAGATCCATAGTGCTGCTGCTGAAAAGTCTGAATCAGTCTAGTCCTGCTTGATCTCTCCCTCCCTTTCAGCCTTCCCAGCTAATAATGGGCACATGGAAGTGATTAAGGGAGCCTCGTGTGGCTGTTCCTTGTTGTTTGTGCTCCCTCAACGTGAGCTTTATCTCCCAGCACGAGGGGGACGTGTTTGGCACGATGGACCCGCCGGCTTTGCCAGCTGCAGGGAGAGCACCAGCTCCTCCCCACGCCCCTGGAGCAGGGAATTTCTGATTTTCTCCTGGTGATAAATGTGTGGCTTTAATAACCAAGATAAGCTCAGTCTTTGCCTGCTCTGTGCAGTCTTTGTGTTGCTTCTCCTTTGCTGAGCAATGGCTGAGGTGGGTTTCATCTTGACCATGTACTTGTGACCCTCCGTGTCCTGCTCTCCATCAGCAAGTCCTGGTGGATCCATGTCAAATGCCAAAATTGAGGATAGAGGGGAAAATCAATGAAAATCTTTGAAAAACTTGCCACGTCCATTAAAAAATCTCATTTTCTTTGACAAACATTTACTAGAAAGTTGGAGCTCAGCTCCACGTTCTGTCCAGCTGGCAGCCAGTTCACAAAGTCATCCAGAAATTGTTTGGAAACCCTGTTATTGACAACAGTAACCATTAACACACCCAATGAGCTAAAAAATAATGCATAGAAGGGTGAAAATAAATGCAGGGCATGTGTCTGTTTTGTGAAAATTAAAGGAAATTAAGAATCATGGAACCACAGAACGGTTTGGAAAGAAAGCTCATCTTGTTCTACCCCCTGCCATGGGCAGGGACACCTTCCACTATCCCAGGTTGCTCCAAGCCCTGTCCAACCTGGCCTTTAAGACTGAAACTATGGAATTATAAAGATGATGAGGAATCCTGCCAGGAGCTTGGATGGATCTCACCCAGTTTCAGGTCTTGATTAAGTTCTTCCAACATTTTTCCTTTTCTAACTTCTTTTGACCCAACTTAGTCCAAACACTTCTCAGTTGAAGAACAGACCCCTGGAAGGGCTGCTGGCATGGCTGGAATCTCCTTGGAATTGTTTGCATAACTTTGGATCTGCTCTTTAGGTCTGTGGTGCTTCTTTTGATCTTTGTTTGAATAATACTTGGAGTGTTGATCCATGACGTGGTTTCCTACAGCCTCCAAAGAGGTACAAGATAATAAAGAAGATATTGTTGGGCCTAGGGGTTTAATTCTTTAACTTCTGTCTTTAACCCAGCACTGCCAAGGCCACCACTAACAGGGTCCCCAAGTGCCACATGTCTTCTAAACACACAAAGGACATTTTGTGGCAATTATAATATAACTTAAATGATTTAGTTTACCTTTCTTTGTGGCTGGAAGTCTGGGAGCTTTTGGACGTTTCCTAAATCCATTGATTCATAGGAAGAGCATCACTAAGTGATTGGGAGCTGGGGAAAATACTCTTGATGTGAAAAGCTAAGCCTAAATGCAGAGACTGAAGCAAACGTTCATGTGCTGGCAAAATGAAATGGTTCTGTTTTCCTTTCTAATTCCTGCCTTTCTGGGGAAGAAGTTAGGAATTGTCAGTTAATAATCCATAAAAATGGTAGTAGAGATTAAAGCACGGGGCCACCACATCCATCCCTTCTCCCTGTTCTGAGCTTTCCACCTTGGAGTGGTGGAAACCCCCCATTTCCACCTCCATTTCCTTGGAGTTTAACTGAGCACAACTTCACCACCTGGGAATGTTGTGGGGATCCTCCCTCCAGGGATGCACCTGCTAAGAAATACAAGGAGATCTGGTAAGACCCCCTAGTATGGGAAGAAGAGGTGACCCAGCTTCTCAGCACAGAAAGGGGACACATTGTACAAAGAGACACACAGGTGTGTGAGGACTGATGGGACCTCCCCGCCAAAAAAACCTTTTCCTGTCTGTTGGACCACAAAACTCAGGCAGAAGAAGAAACACCTGGTGCTCCAGGGGCTGTTTTTCAGGCTGATAAAAGAGGAAAGGAGCAGTTCTATCATGAAGACAACACATCCCACCAGCACCCAGGTCAGCACACATCTCTTCAGTTCCACTCTTTGTGCCAAATCAGCCTTAAAATGGGCTGAAGTTGTACTTCTGTTTAGAAACACTAAATTCCAGAGAAATGCACCCACCAGAGAGCTCTGGTCTGACCTTTGGACTCTTCCATGTCTTCTGCCCTCATCCACAAGGTACAGAGCTGATGCTTTTGGAATATTCCCTTGGGATTGCCTGGACAGGCCTTGTCCAAGGCAGACCCACAGCTCATTTATTAAGCCATGAGCGACAAAGCTTCTTTCCATGAATAAAAATTTTCCCATTTTTGTATCAGCATAAGACTTAGTCCTCCTTGTTTTGAGCAACTGTTTGACTCTTCGGCAGGAAGTGATCAGGTATTCTGGAAATTCAATTAATTCCCTGGGTCACAGGGTAATCGTAAAACAAGGAGTTAAACTTGTTTCCTTTTCCTTTGTTTTTAAGCTCATTTTCATTGTGTCTAGAGCATAGCTGAGATAAGCTCTGCAGTAAACACACATCAGGACCAGATTCTGAAAGGAAACATATTTTTGTCCTTTTTTTTCCCCCTTAAACCAGGGCTTTAACTGGATCCTTGGCTAATTCTCAAGGTCATTGTTAAATATTTTAAATACTTGGTAAAATGCCAAACTATTTTCATTGCCTGAAGTTTTCTCCTTGGAGGATGCTTGCAGACAAGGAAATGTGTCATCTTCAGTGGTTGTGTCAAAGAGAAACCTGCCTTGACAAGCACTTTTGTGACTCAGGAACTTGACTAAAGTTTTATTTATATTGAGTAGGACCAAGTGTCTTGGCATGTATTTAATCACCAGCAGCAGAATTTTAATTTAATTTTATGTATTTAAACTCTGCAGCAGGACTCTGGTTGTTACAAGTTTTATTTATTAGGGAAAAATGGTTTTATTGCTGTGCTTTGTATCAAATCTGGGCTGAAACCATCACCAGGCTTCAGATGGGCCTGGATGAAGCAGGGGAAGGCCTGAAGGCCCCTCCTGCTTAGGGCACATTCCCTCTCCAGGAGCATCCACAGGGCTGGGGAAGGCAAATGGGACAAACTGAGGGAAAAGTGGATTTTTCCTTTCTTCGCATCCATTTGTGGGGAATCATTTTGCAGTGAAAGCCTCTCCCAGGCAGAGCAAGAGCTCCTTGGTGGCTCGGGTCAGGCCTTAATCTACAGTGGAATAATAATGCCTGAGCAAGCCTGGATCTTGGCACAGCTTGGTTTTATATTTTCTCAATTTTATCCTGAGGAAAAAGGAATTAAGATCTTTCTGTGACACCCTTTCACCATCACTTTCCTTGAGGAAGGAGCTGAGGGAGCTTAAATAAGTTGGAATTTGCACTAGGCCTGTGCTCTGGACTGAGTGACGAGATTGATCAAAAATGCTCACAGGATGAATTTATGGTTGGTCTGATAGGAAATTCTGATTTGGTCAGAGGGAGGAGCAAACAGAACCTTCTTAAAGCTGGATTATGAACATTTGTGTTCTTTTTGTGAGAGCAGGGGAGCATTATCACTCAGAAAAGAAATTAACTTGACTAAAACCTGCCATTTTTATTTCCAAGCCCTAATTTTGATTTCTGCAGGTGTTTTACAGTGAAACTCTGAAGTCTCCCTTTGGGCATTACCCCTGTTACAAGGCTGGGCTGGGCTTCATTCCCTTTGGTTTTTCCATGACAAAAGCTGGCACAGCTGCCCAGGGCAGAGGTGTGGTCTCCATCCCTGAGGGATTTAACAGCCTGTGCATGTGGCACTTGGGGACATGGGTCAGGGCTGGGTTTGGCAGCGCTGAGGGAATGCTTGGACTTCATTATCTCAGAGGGCTTTTCCAGCTCAAATGATTCCATGAGTCTGGGCTGGGGTTTAGAGGGCAACGTGCCCCATCCTAATGGGCCACTGGCTGTGGGGACAGTGTGGGGACAATTTTCTCCCAATTGTGGGCATTTCTGGTTGTCTCTGTGACCATGAGAAGAGGGCTGAGCAGAGGAGAGGGGCAGGACATGGTGTGGGTCTGACATCTGCCACTGTCACCACCAGAGTGGCCTCTGATGAGGCAGGGAGGGGCTGCCTGGAGGTGTCTGTTCATAATTAAATAACAACAGCAATAATCTTGAGGGATTTGATGAAAAAGGTTACAAAACATGGCTTGCTTTGTAGAGAAAACAAAGATCTTTTATTTTGCAACTGATTAATCCCTTCTTTCCCCCTTTGTGGCTTTTTTTTCCCCGTCCCAGGGAAGAAGAGGGTACAAATTTGGATTCATTTATTTCATTTCCTTGTCCTTGATGAAAATTTAGGGAAACCACAATTCACATGAGCACATTCCATGGAGTGAGAAAAGAAGAGTGAGGGGAGAAATTCCCAAGATTTAGCAGGTGGAGCCATCACCCAGCCCCAGAGGAGGTTGAAGTGATGCTTTTTTGGGCTCTTGGTAGTTTTGGGGTACTGATGTGGCTACAAACTGGCACAGCTCTACAGCTTTAGGAGAGATGCAAAAGATCGTTCTTAAAAATCTGACTGGATAAGAACTTGACTGACCCAAAACCTGACTGGATAAAAACCTGTCTGTCTAAAAACTTGCTCTAACCAGAAATAGAGATGGTTTTGGAGAGGTATGAGTGGGGATATTATTTCTTTATGATCTCTTGTCTGGCCCCCTCAATATTTGTTTTACACAGCTGCCTCCAACATCTGCTTTTCATCTCTGCCCTCTGTCTATGTAGGTAGGTATTAAAAAATGCCTTCCTTCTTTCAGTTGCTTTCTGTACCTCCTGCCTTGTCAATGAAATGTGCAGATAACTGAATTCAAAAATCACTTCAAAACAGGTTATTGAGCCTTTTACACCCAAATAATTAAAGGAGAAATGTCATCTGCCTTCCACACAAGGGAAGCAGGATGAGCCTGAAATTTCTCAGGAATCTGAAAGGTGGCTAAAGCCATCCTGTAGTTCCAACTTGAGGTGTTTTCCCACCTTTTTTTCAGCTCTTTCCCAGCCCTTCCTCTGAGCATTGGGAGCAATGGGATCCCAAGCTGTGGTTCAGCCTTTGAGTCCAGGATTCATCTCTGGAGCGTTTGGATTCCTGGGACAGCAGCTCCTTGTGGTCAAGCATCCAGCACTGGTATCAGAAATCCCTGGTTCCTTGGCTTTTGACATTGGTTGGCATGAAAATGTCTCAGTCCTGGCACAGCAGGTCCTGGCAGTTTCACCCTGCTGGAGCGGGGTTTGCATCAGTGGGGCATTGCAGTAATTCCATCCCACTTTCAGCCTGAAATGCTCTCCCTCCTCCCTGGGACACACGGGGTTGTTGCTCTTGGATTAAGGAGCTGCAGCTCCGAGGCTTTTCTCAAAAGCAAATACAACTTTTGACCTCAGGAGCAGAGGAGCAGATTTTGCCTGGATCCAAGGCCAGCAGCTCCACGAGGCTCCTGGTGCCTCCTCCCTCTCATTCTCACTGCAGCCTCCTCAGAGAAAAAGCCCTTTTTCTTCACAGAAAGTCCCTCTCCTTTTAATGTTTTTCCTATTCATTTTTATTTATCTGCTTGGGCAAAGCTCACCCTTGGAATAACACCTCTCCACACTGCAGAAACTGTGTGTTCCTGGGGCTGAGCTTCTCCTGCATCTCAGATCAGCCACAGAACAGGCAAATCTGCATTTTCTCATGTGGGTGATCAACAATGAGGTTTGGAGCCCCAAGATTGAAAATTGGGCGGAAAATACTCTCAGGCTCAGAAGGGTGTGGTCTGAAGCATAACGCACCTTCCAACCCAGAGGAAAAATGGGGGAGTTTTCCCTTCTCCTTCTCCTTCTCCTTCTCCTTCTCCTTCTCCTTCTCCTTCTCCTTCTCCTTCTCCTTCTCCTTCTCCTTCTCCTTCTCCTTCTCCTTCTCCTCCTCCTTCTCCTTCTCCTTCTCCTTCTCCTTCTCCTTCTCCTTCTCCTTCTCCTTCTCCTTCACCTTCTCCTCCTGTTTTTTTCTCTTCCTCTTCTTCCTCAGAGTTAGGGCAAACAGCCCATCAAAAGGAAAGGAAAATGGTAAAAAGCTGCCAGGTTATGGCTCTGATGACTAAAAGGTGTAGGAGGTTTTAAGAAAAATAACAAGGAGCAGAATTGGGGCCAGGTGGGGTCAAGGTCTGCAAACCCTGGAGGTCCCTAAGCCCTGGAGGTCCCCAAACCAGCCCTGAGTGGAGCCCCAAGGTCAGTGTCCACCTGGATTCACATCCCCTGGTTTTGTTTAGCAGGCAGAGGAAAATCTCATGAGCTTCTGCATCTTCCTCCATCTGAAAATGTAAACTGTGGTAAAGTATCTGCTTATAGTGTGACCTCTTCATTTGAGTGGGGGTTCTGTTCTGGAGTGAATTCCAACAAACCACGATGTTTACAAGGAAAATGCCTTTTTTCAGTGTTTTCATGCCCATTAAAAGTCCTTGGGGGAGAATCTGGAGAGTTTTTGTGGCTCACACGGGGAAGTTGAGGGAATAAATATTCCTACTCCGCTGTTTCAAAAAAAAAAAGAAAAGAAAAGAAAAGAAAAGAAAAGAAAAGAAAAGAAAAGAAAAGAAAAGAAAAGAAAAGAAAAAAGGAATTAACTAAAATCAGTTTTTAAATAATTAGCCACCTGTGGTGAGGCATCTGCTCTGAGTTTTAAACCATGAGGTGCTGGGTTTTCCACCTAAACTCAGGTTTGCAGTGAACCGGACCAAACTCAGCCCTGCCAGGCTTGGAGCTGGCAAGGGGTCAGATGCCCCAGGTCATAATTTCTAAATTCCAGGAGGGATTTAGCCCACTCTGGGGACAGAGCTGTGCTGGACAGACAAAACCCTTCCCGAAGGATTCTGGCTCCCCACCGTGGCAACAGCACGAGCTGGGCTGGGGAATGTGCCAGAGGAGGCAGCCCTGGGTGATGAGGTTGGAGCTGCAAGGGAAGGTGATGGATGGGGCTTGGAGCAGCCTGGTCTAGTGGAAGGTATCCCTGCCCATGGAAGGGTTGGATTAGATGACCTTTAAAGTCCTTTCCAACAGAAACATTCTGTGGTGGCCACTGGCAGCTGGGCACTGGGAGTTGTAGCCCCTGGGAGCTCCAGCTGCTGTTCCAGGAGCTGCTTCTGCACAGGGCTGTGGGAAATGACAGATCTGTGAGGGACAGGCAGAGTCCCACACTTCCCCATGGTCACCCAGCTCTGTAAACAAACTTCCATGTGCCTGGAGACAGATCAGAGCCTGGGACTCCATCCCTCTGTTCCTCAGCACGCTCAGGGAAAAGCCAAGAGCAATAGATTTATGGAATCCAAACATTACAAATACAATTTATTTACACTGCTGATGCCAAAAGGAGAAGCAGATGCTTCTGGTTTGGATGCCTGTCCAGCCTAATTCCAGGAAAACATGGGAGTCAATGTGAGGGAAAGAAAGGAATCAAAATGTTTAATGTGTCATCCCCAGTTACAGGCCTGGTCCATCCCTGTCACATCCTCGCAGCCGTGTGTGCCAGAACACAAAGCTCAGCTCTCCAGGAACAGCCTCCAGAGCCACCCCTGCATGCACAATCCCATTTTCCCTAATTCTGCTGTAAGATATCCATCCAGGATACCTTCAGCAGGGCCAGAGCCTGAGCCAGAGGGTTGCAGAGCAGAGCAGGGCTCAGTGACTCTGACTCAGTGTGGCAATGGCTTGTCCTGACCCAAACCATCCTGGGCACAAACTTAAGTTTGGCCTCAAGTTTGAGCTTTCACATTTTTCAGACCCTGTGCTGCCCAGGGTGCAGCTCTGAGCTCACAGCCAGGGTCACTCAGTTCTGCACACAGCAGGGACACAAAACAAATCCTTTCCCTGCTGCACACCAAGGACAACTTCCAGCCCCAAAGCACAACCAAGGGGGGCTGCAGGGAGGAACAAGAAGGATGGGACCTGACAGCCTGGAGCTGGAATGGGACAATTCAACCCCAATGTGCAAATGGAGGTGTGCAAATAATATGAAATATGGAAAAATTTATAAAAGTGTAAGATCTCGTGACCGGGCATCCATTTTGTGATCATTTTGGGTCCATGCTGGGTGCAGCCCTGCCCAGGCCCCATCCTGCCCAAGGTGGATCCTGGAGGCCTTTCAATAAATACCTGCATTATTCTCCAGCTCTGTCCAGTCTCTGTTTCAGGTCAGCCTTCCCAAGGCATCAAAAGGAATGGATACACAGCCCCTGGGGGATTTATTTGGCAATTGCAGGGGAGAGGCACCAAAACAAGGTCTGAATAAAGGGGAATTGTGTGGCCACTGAAAGGCGTGTTTGGCAACCAGATACGGAGCTGGCAGTGACCTGCTGCCTCCTGTGCCACATTGTGGGATCACTGACTGGTCCCTTGGGAAGAGACCTTAAAGCCCATCCAGTCCCACCTGCCATGGGCAGGGACACCTTCCACTATCCCAGGTTGCTCCAAGCCCTATCCATGCTTGGCCTTTGAACATTTGAAAGGATGACACAGGCACAGCTTCTCTGGGCCCCGTGTGCCAGGGTGTCCCCACCGTCACAGCCAGAAATTCCTTCCCAAAATCCCATCTAACCCTGCCCTCCTTCATCCTAAAGCCATTTGCCCTGTGCTGTGCCTGCCTGCCTTTGCCCAAAGCCAAAGCAGGGTTTCCTTTGGGCTGGTTTGGTCCATCTCTCCCAGCAGAGGGCACGATGTGACAGCGTGAGCGGCGATCCCCGGCCAGGAGCCATTCCAGGAATGATGCGGCAAACAGGAACGAGAGCCAAAACCACTCAGATGGGACATGCCGGACACCGTGTGTCCTTGGGGTGGCCGGAGCCACTCGCTGCTCCCAGCCCGGGGCCGAACATCTTCTTGCTCTTCCGAGAGCGCTTGGTTTCGTTATTTAACACCCCCGGAGGTCCTTTAAGTTCGGAGAATCAGCGGTGAATTCAAGAAAATGCACCCAGCACCTGTTAGAAGAAACCAATTTGCCCCTAATTTTCCGGAATTTTGATCTTGAAAGAGCAACATTTTCCAAGAACATTCAACATCTTCTAACATGACTTACTGCAGGAAGCAAACCCATCTCCTCAATTCAATTAGCTCTGTGTGAGGTCTAAATCCAAGTGTTTGGATTATGAATGCTTCAAAAAAACTCAGCTCTAAAAATGACTTTGTTGTAGAAAAATACCTTCCTGTCTGAGTCTTTCCTTCTCCCTGGATTATTATCAGACTTTCTTTGAAAGAGGTTTCCCAGCAAAAGTAGGAGAAAAGTTCCCTTCTTGCCTTACTCATTAAGTAAAGTAAACATGCTGTGTAACCTCAGCTCTAATTTTAGGATTTTGGTCATTCCTATGACATGGGAATTCCCGTTTCATGGGCACAGTTACGTGTCTGGTCTGAAAATTCTTTTGTTTCACTTTTCTGCTCATATGGTGCTGTTGCAATGATGCAAGTCCTGGCTGACACTCACTTACAAGCAGTGAAATCTAAACCACTTTTCTTCCAAGAGGCAAAGTTTACACAAATCCAATGTCCTGGGACAACCTCTTGTGAGAGGGAAATGCCTTTTTTCAGATGTTCCATGCCAGCTGTGGTCTGCCCATCCGTGCTTCCATTGGAATTCCCTGTTGCAGGGATGGGTGCCTCTCCCTGCACCCCAGAAAAGGCCTTTGTGGTCCTGGAGAGGAGGGATTGGGGGATTGGTGCAGGAAATAGTTTAAAGATAAACACTGGTGGTTCAGAGAAGCCGTGGCTGCCCTTGGATGCCTGGAAGTGTCCATGGTTGGACAGGGCTTGGACCAACCCACAATAGTGGAAGGTGCCCCTGGCCATGACTCTAAAAATGACTTTGTTTTAGAACCATTCCATGAATTTGTGATTCCAAGCTCCAGGCAAAGGCAGATTCTGAGCTCTTTTGCAGCGGATGATCTGACCTCACAGCCACAGCTACATCAACCGCCAGCCAAAACGACCCAGGGAATGGTATCCAAGAGGAAAATAAAAACAGCTCATGTGTTTTAATTGAACTGTAGAGAAGCCCTCTTTATTTCAAGGATCTGGAATCTTCAGATGAGGATGTGAACAAAGAGAATGGAGAGTCTCTCGTTGACTGCAAAGTGCTTTGGGTGTCCCAGCCATGCAGATCACTCCAAGCCTGATGTTCTGTCCCAGAATTTCCTCGTGGAGCATCTCCTTCCCTTTCAGCCTGACCACTGCCACAAACCCAGCTGCTCTCAGGAGGGACATTGGGTCATCAGAGAATCATCGAGGTTGAAGGGGTCTCCAAGATCACAGAGTCTGACCTGAGATGTTCCGTGTGCAGAGGTGGCACCAGCCACAGGAAAGGTTAAAGGCTGCTCATTCTCCTGGGAAATCACTTCCTCCCCTCACTGCTGGCTGTGCACAGGGCAGCTCTTGGCCCTGGAGGACAGCAGGAAGGGCTTCCCCCCACAGCACCCATGAGCAGCACAGCAAAACCAGCAGCAGGCCCTGAGTCTTCCCTGGTGACAGGGGGACCTCTTCCATTTATCAGTCTGATCATCCTGTGCAGGGTTTTGTTTCCTCTCCATCTGCAAAGGTGATTCAGAAGTGGGGCTGAGGGGGACCAGCTGCAAGGAACTGCACCACAGCAAAACTGAGAATTCACTGAGATAAGACAGGAGATAGAACACCCCCCC
>VZUA01086582.1:3607-21916 GCA_013401035.1 Horornis vulcanius
CTTTAAGAAGTTTAAAAAAAAAGAGGTGCAGTATCTGAAATGAGCTCTACATAGAATCCATGTTCAGTCCTGGCAAGTCCCAGTAGGAAAGGATGCTCACAAAAACAAATTAAAATTATTTTGGATTAATTCAAATTTCTTAGGAGACCCATAGAAGCAAACCAAAATGGATAAACATTACAAACAAAAGACCAAATGCTTGCAACAAGTAATAAACTTCACAAGAGGTTTCAGCTACTAAGCTGAAATACTCAAGCAAATACTGCTGGAGGCTGGGTCATGCAAATACTGGTGGCTGGGGATAAACAGTTTTTAAAACTTCTTAAAGGGTTTTTCCCCTTCTCTTCCTGCATAACAAATTTTTAGTGACATTGATAAACATAAATGCTGGTCTTGGATTTTAATTGTTTAGAAATGTAGTGTCATAAGTGACGCACAAATGAAATTCAAACAGATATACAGTGGAAATAAAGTAGTCTTAAATGCATTAGATATTATACATACAATGATGCTTAATGGAACTCCTTTTAAATTGAAGATATAGTACAGTCCTGCATTTTAAACTGCTAGTTAAGAAAACTAAGCTGATTTACCTCTACCATGCTCAACAGCTTTTTCTAACTTGGGCATAGCTTTGGCATAAAGATCCTAAAAAAAAAAAAGAGAACAAGGGTAAATAGATACCAAATAAGTAAAATATTAACTATAGACTGTAACTGAACTGACAAAGAAAGAAAAAAAAAACAAAAACAAGTAAGAAAAAAGTGATGGGTCCCTAAAATAACTTACTTTTATTCCCACTTCTACCTTTCACTCTTAGAGCTATGCTTGCTCATCATTACATTTAGCATAAATTACAGATCTTTCTCAAAAGAGTCTTTGGACAGAGATAAAATATAATACTTCAAAACACAGATGTCAATCTCACTATTTTATTAAGATCAGGCAACTGAAACTCAAAATTTCTTGGGTTTCTCCATGTATGCAGGTATTGCAAAAATACTTGAGGTGATGCAAAGGAAAGAAGTACAACACTGCAATAAACTCCTTTCTCACGCTTTGCAGGGGTACGTGACTCATTCTGCAAGGTGATAAATTCCATTTTCCAGAAGACTGTCTTAGGCTAACAAGATTAATTTTGAAGCAACTTGGAAAATTAGATGTCCATAGATATCCAAAGTAAATCAAAGACACTGCAACAACCCCAAAGACCAGTTCTAGAGTTTTTCAGACTGAGAATATTCAGGAAGTAAAATAATGCAGATTGCCTTTTATCAAACTAGAAAATAAAATCTCAATACAAAGAACCCTGCTAATTGTTATTTACACTTGTAATGCTTCAGAGAGACAGCGTAAGGCTGTCTATAAATTAGGGAACAACTTTATAACTATATATGTCCAAAGCTAAAGCAGAGAATAGTCTTGCAATTCCACCTGAGCTGCATCTGTGCAGAAGTGAAAGCATTTGTTTACGATACTGCATGGGAATATCTTTAGAACTTTCATCTCCATACTGGCAAGAGTGATGTAAAAAAACCCATCTGTCATGAAAATAAAAAAGTGTTAGCATGCGACACACAACATAACTTTAAAAGGGTGTTGGTCTTACTAAATGCCAATTTAAGAAGAACTTGCTCTAAAGAACCCAGAGACTAAGTCTGATCTTCTGTCACAACTGAAATATAACCGGCTCATTCTACATCTGAGTTTTGAGCTGCATTTCCACTACAGTTCAGTGATTTTGGAAAAGTAAAATGGATTTAGACATAACCAATTTCATTTCGATTATTCCAGATTATCTGTTTGATTTTAACGACAACTGAGACACACTTAAATATTATTTTCTTCAACATAGCAGGGATGGGCAGGGGGTGTAAAAACAAAGCAACCTCTGACTACAGTTAAGCAAGATGGCCCCAAACCCATAAAGTTTACATGCCTGCTTCATAAAATGAGTCAGTAAACCACTGCCAGGAAATGGCTTGTTGTGTGTGAATAGAAGAGCACATCTTATGTCAATGATCACCAGACAGACAAAAAAAAAAAAAAAACAAACAGGATGACAACAGATCAGCAAGACATCAAGCAAGGTTAGAGGCTAATCTATAATTTCACTCCCCAGTTAGAGTTACTACAGGCAACCAAACAAAACCCATGTGTTCAGGAGGCCAGAGCTCAGACTACCCTGTGGAAAACGCCCCCTCCCCTTCCCCTTCCGAGCTGCAGCCGGTGCTCCTGCTTGGTGGCACTTCAGCAACCTAGACTGAGTAACTCCAAGAAAATGTTTCAGTCCTGTTAAAGGTAACACCACACAGAACTCCCAGGCAGAAAGGACACCCCAATCTGAACAGCTTGGCTTTCAAGGGAGAGCTGGCCAAACAGCAAGCAGCTTAAGGGGATTCACAACAGGCAGAGGGCAAAGTAGAGAATCACCCACAGTTGCCAAGAGACAACCACAGGGCAAGGATGCCCTTGCTTCAAAAGTAAGCCTCAACATTTCCTGGGCAGGAAAGAGCAAGAAAGCTATCCTGGGGCTTTGCAATCTAATACAAGCAATTTAGGCCTTGATTACAAAAATTTTGGTTTTCTTCTCTGCTACAGAGCCTGTTTTTGTATTTAATGACTATTTACTCTAAACATACTACCTAATAAAATATATATGAGAAATTTGGGGGGAAAAGGTCTGGGGATTAGGTTTACCACTACTTAGTGGCCTGGGATTTTCTCCCTTCCAGAGAGCTGCATTCCTTCCCTCAACATTCCAGTTTAGCAAATACCGATTTATTTTTTGCTAGGTTGTATTTTGTCACAGTTGCAGAAAGGGCAACTTGGTTTTGCTGCTCAAAAACACACTGCTTGATAATTTAAGGCCTCCTTGAGCATGAAAACTGCAAATACCGTTCTCCTATCTTCTTCAGCCACATAACAGTGCCAAATCCAGATATCCCTAGGTATATTTAAGCCTAAAGCTCACTTCAGAAAACAATTCTGTGATTTAGTTAATTTTAATTCCTTTGGAAGGAGAAACCCTAAATCCAGGGTTTAGTTCAGAAAATTAATATAAAGACACAACTGATTCTGTGTGAGAAGGGGGTAGACATTATGACCTGAACTATGGGAAATTTTAAGCAATGCAGCAAATTTTCAATGATGCCACATTTTTGAAAAATGCTTTTACAGCTATCAATTTTTACTTTGCTGCTGCCTATTAATTCCAACTCAGAAAAAACAAACCACAATCCAAGCTGGGGCTTTATCCCTGAATCATCACCAGCTGCAATACAAACCATTATACCTGACACCAGGCTGTATATGGCTCCATAACATGCCGTAAACGGGAAACCCCCTCCTCCAATTCGGTTTTGGGATTCTCCACATATTTAGTCTCACGAGCTGGGGAGGAGTACAGTGACAGCTGTGAATATTAGCAAACAAGATGTTAAAAACAAAGGTGCAATTGTGTAAGTAGGTCTTCAGGGCATGAACAGTCTAAGCAGAGAACACCTAACTCTGCGCTTACTACATAAACAATGCATAATAAAAATTCACACAGCTCTGAGACAACCATTATGAGCAAAGTTTAATTATACAGTACATAATTATGATGAAGATGACTTCTAACTGCTATACAATTCATTCATAGCTGCTATATGATCCAAGTCACAAGTTATAAATTAATATTAAACTGGTTTAATAAGAACACACAACATAATTGTGAAAAATGTTTCTCACCTTAATCAGCACTTCTGGTTCCCAGTTAACATACTGAATGTACTAGAAATCACAATCAATCATTTTCTGTATTTGCACAAGCCATCATTAAAGAGCCTAAGCAGCTTCTAACAAAGGTAACATCCAATACAAATGTGCCTGTTTGTTACTGAGCAGGAAAATGGTACAACATCCCAACCTTTGGTCATTAGCCACATCAGCAACTGACAACATTAATGGCACCCTGGCACTGAGCAAAGAGGAACTGTAACGAGCAATGGGCATCTTCACATAATAAATGCTAAACCATCCTGCTTAGGGTTTAGAATCACAACATTTACTAAAATTACCTAAGCATATTTGAAACTGTATTCCATTTAAAAAAAAGACTCAAGTTTTACTGTTGAAGATGAACAGCAAATTTCAGATCAAAACAAAACTTATTAAAATTTCTAGCAGTTTATATACTCCACAGATGTTTAGTATAAAGAGCTTATATTTTACACCATATTTATATTCCATTTAGTAGTTTATTATAAACTGATTATTGCAAGTATTGCTGCATTAAAATGTAGCAAGCTCTCTTTTCATGATCAGCTGGAAAAGAACTGTCTCTATGTCGTAATCAAAAACGCTGCTAACCATAACATAATAAAAAATTAGATCAGATTTATCCAATAATTCGATAATTTCTGCTGCTGGATTTCCCATAATACTTTAAAATTTAGACAAGGATTTTCAGCCTCACTTCCCTAGGAAACCTGGTCATCCCTGGCAATCATAGTCACAAGCTGAACTTTGATCCTGTTGGACAACCTAACAGCAATGTCTGGCACAAGGACAGAAGCCTTGGAGATAAGGAAATTCCCATATATTTTATGAAACTAGACAGCTGACACAGTAGAGATCCAAACTAACACCCTGTGAATGGCAAGAAAGGCAGCCAAAACTCCATGGCTTGCACATTCTGCTGCGCTGGAGTTGATGGTAAGCCCATTACTCAGCTCACATGAACTCCACGCTGCTGCCTCACAACTGACTCAGGCCAGCAGAGGTTGGGCACAGCCCAGGCTGAGGTTCCCAGGCCAGGGAGGGTCAGGAGCCCATTGCAACTACGGCTCCTCTCACTGTACACGGGAACTGCCCAGCCAAAGGACCTATGTATGCACAAACATCAGCCTAATTTAGATCCTGTGCTTACAGTACATCATTTTAGCTTGGGTTGAAGTACTCAGAATTTTTAAATAACTGCACGGTCTCATGCATATAAAGCTGGATTTAGTTATGAACTATTTCTTATAATTTTTTTAGCGATGAAGACTTTTAAAAGCCCATTCAACAATGCTGGTGAGTCTACAGTTTGACAGGGTATTTTAAGGCTCCACTTACGACCAAGACATTTGTAACATCTTAAAGAAATGAAAACATAACAGATATTTATTACCACTACTTATCATACTTGTTGTTGCTTAGTAATGAATACTGCGAAGAAAGCTAAACTGACAAAATTCTGTAGGCGACTATGGTGGATTCCAAGTATTGCCAGACAAGAATTTTGATCATTAAAAAGGAATATTTTTAGAAATAAAACATTCTGATTTGCTGTTTTAGTGGAGAACATAAATGAATTTTTATTAGAATTTACCAACAGTACTTACAGTAAAAAGTAAGTTGTATTATCTGGATAAAAAGCAAAGAAAATATTCCTGTGGATTTGAAATATAACCATAAGTAAATCTACAAACATGAAAACGTAATTTCTGAGTGAAGCATAAAAGGTTTTAATGTAGCAAGAAGATCTTACACACAAGCAAGCCTGGCACTATGAAGCGAAGACCAACAAATGCAATGCCCACAAGCAAAATGACATAGACGTCTCTGTCGTGAAAAAGTGAGGAGCAAATTTAAAGGCATGAATGCAAAAGGTGACAAAATGTACCTAAATGCTTTCATACATCAAAACACAATGTTTCCAGAATTCTTTGGATAGAAGAGCACTAAGACTCTAACCACACTTACCTCCTCAATTTTCAGCAATTCCTTTTTGGAAGTCTTCTCTGAAGAAGCAGCATAAACCTGGACAGAGAGCAAGCTCAGGCTGACAGGGGTGGCCCCCAGCCGAATTACCTGGAAACATTATAGGAAGACAAGTACATCATTATGTGCAAACAAAAGGGCAACATGTTTGAACATATCCAGGCAGACAATGTTTATGTCCCTCCACATGGGAAAAAGTGATATATTAGGATGCTTGGAAATAAGGAGAAAGGAGGGCCAGCAGCACACAATCTAATGCTCTCAGGCATTCAAATGGTAACATCTAAATGACTTCCAACTGGTAATTGGAAAAGCCTAAGGCTAAAGGAGACAGTAGAAATAAATGCTAATCTCATCAGTTTTCATCTCACAAAAAGATCTTGTTTTCTCTAATTTAAAATAATTTTTGTATTAACTTTCTCAGTTTAAATAGCAAGATTATATTCATATTTTAAAGAACTTTGTGAATTCCCATAATACCTCCATTTTCATAGTTAATACCAAGAAGTTCTACTTGATATCTGCATCTATATTTGGGAAAACAATGAGACCTACAACTATAAATGTCAGAACAAAATCAATACTTTCTAAGAATTTTAGGAATGTTTTACATTACATAAACAGAACAGACGACTGGGGATACAAGCATCATTAAGTCACCCTAGGACACTCCCACTTTTCTGTGAGAAACATGAATTACTTGACTGTTTTTGGAATACTTTAGATTCAATCCAATCACACAACACAACCACCATGAGTAAGGTGGATATAATTCTTCCAATACTCAGGACCTACGCTAAACTGAATTTCTTAATGGGAAAGTCTGCTTCAACATAAAAAACAGAAGAAAAAAAGAATCTTAGCTACACAGTAAATCAAGAACGCCCAGAGAGCATTTTCCAGCAAACGCACATCTTTACTAACAGCAAAGTATAACTCCAGAAATGTCAGTTGAAATGGGAAAGCTTCCAATGTCTCATACTCCTGTTACTGCTCAGAGAAATGTGCAGAGTTACAACAGCCTGTGTTTTCCTGTATCGGGTTACAGCACGAGTGGATCTAACACCAAACTGGAGGCTTCTGGCTCCTCTCCAGCACTGGTTCCCAGAAGTCCTGCTGCTCACCTTGCCCTAGCTTTGGTGGCCGGATGCTTCCACCGTGAGGCAATTCACCTCGCCAATTTGGCAAAAGATTAATCCTGAAAGAGAAGCGGAGAGCTTTGTGCGGGCTTAGCAAATTGAACCCTTCCATGAAACAGCCTGACAAGCACCAGGAACGGTGGGCCAGGGGAGAAGGGATGAGAAAGGAGAAGGCAGCAAGGCCTCTTCCCTTCCACAAACGGCAGGGTCTGTGGCATTGACCTAGCTGCTTGTGAGACTGAAGCCGTGGTCAAACCATACGTGCTCTGTGCTGTGGTGGTGGTAACTGGCCCAGCCACGGCACAATTGCTCTTTCTGTCTGTTGCAGACCTGTTAGAAAATAGCTTTAAAATTATCCAGACCACATCAGCTTATTGTAAGCAGTCAAGCATTTGCAGCTTAAATTTCTTTCACTGCTTTGCAGGTGGAATGTTTATTAAATGTAAACAATAGGCTCCTCAAACTAAGAATTAGACTATATAGTTGTCAAACTTCCTAAAAATGTTCGTTTAAGTGTAGAGAAACAGCACACAAGAACTAGGTCACAGGATTGCTTTTCTGGAAGACATAAGGGATCTGGTGGGTCAAAAGGTATGGAAAAACTTGCTTAAAATGGAAGTTTTTCCTTCTCTGAATTTATGGACTCATTACTCAATCACTATAAATGAAACACCACAATGACTGGATCAGTTGTTTCACAGCCAAGGAAAGACAAGGATAATCTGTAATAGTGTTTGCTTAAACACTTTTCACATACTTCCATTAGCCAGGACAAAAACAAATGCTACTAACCATTAACAGCTGTAGAGTTTAATTCCTCAATCTTTCTTTTTTTCACTGCAAAAGTGTTCTGTCACTGAAAAGGTAAAAATCTAAATGCATTTTCATTATGAAATATGTTTTAAAATCGTGTAAATGGTGCTAAGTATCACCAACAGAAATAGTAAAACCAAATGTTTTGAATATTTGACATTTTTATATAAAGACACAAACAGCAGAGCACAAGACTGGAAGCACCTGGGTTTCACAAAACAGTATCAGTGATCACAGAACTACACAGACTGAAAATGTCAACTGTCTACATTACCAAGATACTGAAGTGCAGACATTTTCCGTTGGTTTTACTTTTTAACAAAATGAAACTAACCTCTGAAACTGCAAGTTGAATTTCTTCTTAAATGTGCTGTTCAAGTCATACTGCAAAGGTCCCCTACATCAGGTACCTCATGGGACAGACAGAACTGCTGCTGAGATACTGTATATTTGCACAGAGAAATATTTGTTCGGGAGTATGAAAGATCAACTGCTGTACTTTTTTGTTTCCAAAACTCCCTTTAGGATCTCATTTTTGAATTCCATACTAACCACATATTACTAAAACAATTGCTTTAATAAAACATTTTGACTGATTGAGCTGTGCCTTCAGCCTGCCAGTCTTACAGCTACTCAATCAGTATCAGAAAAGCAGAGCAAACATTCTTTTCTATCGTCAATGCTCTGCTCTCTTATTTTAAGAAAAAAAGATACTTTTACTCCTCTCTAGCTAAGAATTCAACTTTATCTTTAGACACCCAATAGGAAAAGCTTGAGCATACCTTTGAGAAGGCTGATACCGGTTCTAATGTATGAAACCACTTCATTTTTCTCTTCCTTTTCTATTCTTCCTCCTATTTCTCAACCCAAACTATAAAAACACAAAACCAAAATCCAAGCTCTTCAACACTCCTGTCCCTGAAACACAAATTTCCTGAACAAAAAGCCACCTTCCCTTTGGCTATCAGAGGCATAACATCAGGTTGGCCTGAAGCACCTACATCCTCTATGGCTGTATAAAAGTACTAGTATTATGCATAGAGCTTAAATGCACAGGTTCACAGATAACCCCTCTAATGACAATTCAGCATCAATTATGGAGTTCTCAATGATTCCAAGCACAGAATCCCAACACAAAAGCACAGAAAAAAAGAATCTGTGACAAGAGCAGAGCAAGTAAGGGCTCAGCACATCAATATCATGGACTCACAGAATTGTCATGATTGGAAGGGACCTCTGGAGATCATTCAGTCCAAACCCCCTGGCAAGGCAGGGTCACCTGGAGCAGGTGACACAGGAACGTGTCCAGGTAGGTGGGCTCTGAGTGTCTCCAGAGAGACTCCACGACCTGGGCAGCTGTTCCAGTGCTCTGCCACCCTCAAAAGTAAAAGTTCTTCCTCGTGTTGAGATGGAACTTCTTGTGTTTCAATTATATATTAGTATTTAGTATACTCAGTATATTGGTATCTATAGATATCATCAATATTTCACACGGAAAATGGTGAAGGAAAACGAGTACCAAGAATCGAGCATCGCCAGGTTTTGGTGGTGTGGGTTTTTTTCAATCGAGCAGCCGTAATCAGGATCTGACCGGCCCACAGAGCTTGCTCTTAGCCTGACGGGATCTGAGGTTCTCTAATCAGAAGCAAAGACCTTTGAGACAGCGAGAGCCGGACCGTGCTCTTCGCAGGTTTCACTGACAACCTTCAAGCACTAAAAGGGAGACTTTTCAAGATCGAATCGACACTTTTAAGTGACAACTGCACGAACCCAGACTCTGCGGTAACTCAGCTCCGCGCTGCTGGAAGCAATTTCAAAATAAGAAGCAACTGTAAAGAAGGAATGTGATCTGCACGCACGAATCCAAACTGTGCGGCAACACAGCTGCGCGCGGATGTACCCCAGAAGCAATTTTAAGGCATGTGTCTCTTTTCATGCAACACGGAGGGCACGCGGTTCTGAAGCGCTAAAAGGAGCGACTAAGCAGCTGCAAGGAGAGTGGAGTTAAGAGCCTGCGAAGAGCTAAGAGGAGAAGGGCGCGGGCGGAGCGGGGCAGCCCCGAGCGCTGCCGGCGGCGCGGGCCCGGCCCGGGCGCGGGGACCCTTCCTCACCTTGAACATGGCGGCGCCGGGCGCGCGGCGACGGAGCGATGGCGTCACCGCGGCGTGACGTCAGGCGGGTGTCCCCGCCCAGCGCCCGCCCGCTGCCCGCGCCGCCCGGGAAGCGCAGCGGTTCAAATGTTCACGGTCTGCCAGGCGGGAATGGCCTCGGGGCTTGTGTGGGACAAGAGTGAGGTGCCGGAGTGCCGAAAGGGCTGATGCCCTCAGCCCCGCAGCATGGCTCGGTGTGTTACCCTGCAGCCTTTGGAAAGAAGGTTCGGCTGGTCAGAGACCACAGAATCGGTCACAGGATCACGGAATCGATTAGGTTGGAAAAGACCTCTGAGATCCTCGAATTCAACCTATGACCGAACACCACCTTGTCAACTGGATCAATGGCACTGAGTGCCACGTCCAGTCTTTCTTTAAACACTTCTAGGGACGGTGACTCCACCAGCAGTCCATTCCCATGTCTACTCACCCATTCTGTGAAGAATTTTTTCCTAATGTCCAACCTAAACGTTCTCTGGCACAGCTTAAGACCAAGTTCTCCCGTCCTGTCACAGGCTGCCTGGCAGAAGAGCCTCCTTGGCTGTACCCTCTTATCAGGGAGTTGTAGAGACTGATAACATCACCCCTGAGCTTCCTTTACGCCCGGGTGAACAACCCCGGCTCCCTCCGCTGTTCCTCGCAGGACTTGTGCTCCAGACCCTTCACCAGCTTCATTGCCCTTCTCTCTCACTGCCAGTGTAATCTGGATGGGTGTGTTGGTTTTGGCTGGGCTACAGTTAATTCTCTTCACGGTGGCTGGTAAGGGGCTGTGTATTGGATTAGTGCTGAACACAGGGCTGATAATACAGAAATGTTTTTGTTACTCAGGTGTTGAAGACAGAATATCCCTTTTGTCAGCTGGGGTTACCTGTCCCAGCAGTGTCTCCTCCCAGGCGCTCTCAGCCCCTGGCCAGCATGGCCCTTTGAAAAGCAGAAAAGGCCTTGACTCTCTGTAAGCCCTGCTCAGCAATAACAAAAACATCTCTGTATTATCAACCATGTGTTCAGCACTAATCCAATACCCAGCCCCTTACTGCCACTGTGAAGAGAATTAACTATACCCAGCCAAAACCAGCACAATGGGGCTAGTGTACAGATAGAGTTCTGTGCCTTTCCAATCTCATAATATTGGGAAAAAAAAAAAAAAAAAGGAAAAAAAAAGAAACAAGCACCCTTTCCCCAGTAGTTTTACACTCTTTGGTCTCTGCATCCCCTGTGGCATCTCCCAGCTCACTTGAGTGAGTTGGACAGGTGCAAGTTTTTTCTGCTCACATCTGTGGTAAGGGAGGCCTTGTGTACATCCCGTGGCAACGGACTTGTAACTCAGTGGGAGATGAATATCAGAAATGAAAAGTACTAAATTTCTGTCAGAAAATGGACCTGGAACAGGCTGCCCAGGGAGGTGCTGCAGTCACCATCCCTGGAAGTGTTCAAGAAACATAGTTTCTTGAAAAAGGCTAAGATTGATTTTAGAATATGAATTGCACGGTGTTAGTCCTAGAAAATGTTATTAGAATAACTTTAATGCAAAAAGTGAATCACATGAAGAATATGGTAGCAAACAGTTCATCAGGAACAGTACTCTGGAAAGATACACAAGGTATGCACCCTTGTATGATTTTCTTTGTGATGATAATTTTTGTTGTTCCCTCTTAAAATTCCTGTATTTCTTTACTGCAGATTCTTTATAGACCTAAGAGAAGCAGCAGGAAGAAGTTTAACCATTGCATTGCAGAACTGGGCAATGCTCCTTAACAGACAAATTAATGGGACAGCAGAAATACCATGAACAAATGGTACAAGCTCCAGTACCCACAGACAATACTGATATTTTGTTATGGATTTGGTTATAAAGATTTTGGCATGGAAGAGTTAAACCTAAAATGCACCTGACTAATCAGTGAGGAATATTAACTGTCCTTTTTCTCCAGTGCACCATGCTTTGCACAATAAGCTACATTCACAGAATATAAGCAGCCAGACTGAGGCAAATGTTTATGGAAAATTGACTTTGCAGCATTTTGTGGAGGTTTTGTCAGGACATGAAGTGATGGTGTAGTTTGAAAAGCAGTTGCATTTCTTGATGCATTTATTAATAATTCTCAAGGAGTTTGACAAAGAAAATGTTCAAAGCTCAAAATTACAGGTGAGCCCACGAGGAGTAATGATATCAAGGTGTGCACCTGCTCTGGTTAGTTCTCAACCAAAGCTAAGTCCCATGCCATGGGTGAGATCGACTAGTCCTCAATTTTTGCAGGGGGCAGACATAACAATATTTCAAATACATGGTTTTTTTAAGTTTGGCACATGAATAATAAAGAAAATTCTAATTATTTCTGGACATAAAATTGTGTGAATGTTACATATATGTATTTTTGTCATCAATTTATATGTAGTGGCTATACAGCAATTATTAATACAATTATGTAACACAGATATAAATATCTGAAGAACAGATGGTTGTTTCAAAAAAAAATTTAATCCAAGTAATTTTATTACCTCAGGCATCTTCAGTGTGCTTTTTCCATTAATGTGGAAGTTAATCTTTAAAACTACTGATACTATTAAAATAAATGGGAAACCCGTTGTAGAGAACAATACAAACGTATTTGCTTTCATGTAGGTGTATTCTTCTCTTATGCTGGAGGAGATTGTCCCTTCAAAATTTCCCTGGGACAAGGATAATGTATGCCATAATGGATTATGCACAGTCCAAAACACTATAAGGCTTAAAAAGGAGCAGAAGTTTCTGCTGCTGAGGCCACACAATAAAGAGGTTTGGCATGATTGATTCCTGGCTGTTTCTAATGTAAGAACCTCTAGCAAATTTCAGTTTGATTTTGCATGCCAGTATTTTTCTTTCTCCTTGGTAATTGGCTTTTCTAAACACTTGTGAAAGACACATTTCCTTCAGAAAACTGCAGCTCAGAGAAGCTTGAAAATGTCACCACAGTTCACAAATTATGTCATCACAGGCAGAAATACAATTTAAGAAACTTGATCTCTAATCCTCTGCCTTATGGTCTGAGCTTTCATAATGCATTAGACTGGTTGTTTACAGTTTATTTTTTGGTCATAAAAATCAGTCCTTTACTACTAATAAAATTACAGTTCTTTTCCATAGATTTGTAATTGTAGGAAAAAAATTGATTTGTTGGGCATTAGTGTTAAAATCTGAGTGTGTAACATCTGTCCATCAAATACCAGTGAAGTTACCTACTCACACTGATCACTGAAAAACAATTCTGGAATACTGGTTTATTTTAATGTTCTCCTTCACCATAAATCTTCTGGTATATTAAAACAAACAACCCCAACATCCCCCATGTTTTTCCATGCACCTTTTCTCATTAAATTTTTTAAAATACCATGACTTGCCACTAGTTTTGCCAACCTCTTTAGAATTGGGTTTTGATGTATTTATAAAATTAACTGCTATACCGCCTCTTAGAGCTTTTTGTTTGTGTTGTTTTTAGCGGAAAGGATGCTGTTTGGCAGATCTCTCTTCAAATTCATTGAAAATATGTAGTTAATAGGAAACACACAACCACAAGGGCTCCAATAAATTCAACCTTCAGTTGTTAAGCAGCTTCACCCAATGCTGTGAGCCTGGTGCTCTAATTGCCCACACAAGACACAATGGGAGGGGGCATGTCAGGCACACAGCTTTGCTGGGCAGCTCTGCAAAGCACATGATCAATTTCCCAGGTTCCTGTCACTTTCAGCACGTATTTGTTAGGCAGCTAATTGAACTGGCATTTATTGGGTGCAGGATGACAGATTTTTCACAATGCCTTTGTGAAGGGGGAGTAGTTTGCATGTCCATAAGAATACTCCTTCATCCTTTCTACTTCATTCACTTCCTAAATAAAAACAAAACAAAACGAAATTGAACAGATTTTTGTATTTAATGATACTGTCTTATTTAGAGTGAAACTTACCTTGTGCTTTTTCTTTTCACACTTAAGGTGGGTTGTTTTTCAACGTTTGTCAGAGGCACTTTATTGGCAGCTAGGAGGTCTGAAGTCACACATTCAGAAAGTAAACTGGGTGTTGAGAACAGATGCTATTGCAGAGCTATTTGCGTTTTCTCGCTGACCTACCTTTAATTGCAGCAAAGTCCTTATTGCATTCACATCTGAGGTAAACCAGGAGTTGAATTTCACACCTGTTGTCTCACCAGCTTTGTCACATTTAGACAGTTTCCAAAATACAATCAGTGTTTTCCAAATAAAGATTCTATAATCCAAGACAAGGGACAGGTAGAAGAGAGACATATATAATGAAAAAAACACAGTGTAATTCAACTGCATCTATTTAACTTTCGATATTACCATGGTTAAAACCCCAAACTTTGTTTCCCTAATCCAAATCCTTGGCTTCTCGCTGCAGCCACCAGTAGCTCTGGTTCCACATTTTTCAGCTACTCCTTCCAGCTGCAATGAATAATTCTTCTGTCATTCTATCAACAAGTTGTTGATACCACCACCAGAGATGTGTGGATTGCCTAGTCAAGCATCGATAACAGGCCACCAGTAGCAGTGAGAACACAAACAGCTTTTTGATGCCCTTAAGTACCCATCACAACAAAGCCCAACTCCTTTCAAAATTCAAATGCACCACAGATTTCAGTTGAACAGGATACATTCCAGAAATCAACTGAGGTTAAAAGATGAAAGGTCCTGCATCTGTTGCCAGTCTTTATAAATTTTGTGCATAAAATTTTTCTAACCTGAATTATCTTCACAGTAATCCCTAATTTCTTACCAAGGTGATGTGAATAGCTTTACCTCATTTGCCTGTATGGATTTACATATATTCATAAATATGCATGCATATTACATGTAATACATTATTTACCTAAACAAGTTTCTAGGCCTACCAAACAATTAAAGGTACACATTCCTTCTGGAAGCAAAGTACCTTTTTGGGACATAATCCGGTTTCTATGCAGAGCACTCATTAGCCGGGAAGTCCTTCTGCAGCTCCTTGGTTCCTTGCTCTGTGGTACCATGGCATTTGTTCAGGCTGGGTTTGCACCTTTGCATTCCTTTTGCCTCATATTCATTAAAACCCATCATATCTGGTACCTTCCACTACTGCTTCCATCCTGGGAACATTTGCCACGAAGGAGAAACACCCAACCTTACACAACTTTACCCTCTACTCCCTCTGGAGAAGGGCTGTGACTGGCAAGATTGCAGCTCATGGTGTAAGAACCGTGGGTGCACAGGGTAGTGGGGCACAGCCTGACAGAGTCTTTGCTTTTAACTGCTTCCATCGAGCACAGCTTTTGAAACTACCTCCTCAGGCATGTCAATTAGTACAATATGGTGCTGGCACACCAAAAACACCAATGCCTTAGCTTGCTTTGGCTGTTGTATAGATAAGAAAAATGCCATATTTCTCATGCGTGACCAAATAGGTTCTCACTCTTCTCTGCATATAACAATGCAGAGTATTACCTGGGCCCAGAAACGGGGTGTTACAAATAGGAGCAACTGCACTGAACATCCAGAGTGACACCTGCATGAATTGAAAAGCCTGAGGGATCAATCCATTGTTACAGAAAATGGGAATATGAAACAGGTAAATTGTATGTCTGGTTCCAGACATTACCTCTGGAGGATATTGGATGATTTCCATCCACAGCAGATGCATAAATCATCAAAAGTTAAAGTACTGGAAAATTGCTAACACATCCAGTCACTTTAATGTGTTCTGCCCTACTTTGAACAAGGCTGCAGATCTGAGAGCAGATCTCTCTGTGGCTTTCTACCCCAGTTTAACAAGTTTAGCAAAAAATACATTCTTGTAATTAGTTTTTACCATGGGAAAAATAAAAATCTCTGCACAGCAAAGCTAGGACAAAACTAAAATTGAGAAACTCTGATCACTTTTTAAGGAGCATAAGTTCTGCAGAGTACAGTTGGTTATTATTTGGGTGTTAACAATTTTGTACTGAGATTTCCTTGGCTAAGGTATTTATTTAACTTATGTAGAGGTCAGACTCATTCCCCTTGTTTTCTGAGAACAGCACTAAGCCAAAATCCACCTCTTTCAGAAAATAGCTAAAACACTTCCAAGAAGGTTGGTTAATTGGATCAGTTCCTAACTTTATGACCATGAAAAGTCATTCAACTAAAAGCTACAGTTCTGTTAATTATCATCGCCTTTTTTTTTCCCTCCGACTGCATGCTTTGCAGTGCTTTGGATAATCTGTCAGGAGAAAGATTGGGAAAAATATTACTTGACAGTAACTTCTTGATTGCAATAAATGAACTAACTCCAAATCAGGAGGAGAAGAAATAAACAGATTAAAAAAAAAAAAGGTTTTGCCCTCTGAAATGTCTTCTGAAACTACGGTATTTTGGATTTCATTATCGTAAGTTAAAATTCAGTTCCTGGTATCAAGTTGCCATCTGTGTTAGATGAAAAAATCCTTGCAGAACTACCTGTAAGAGCCAGAGGAAGAAGTAAGAGCATGTGTGACACAAGGCAAATCCTATGGAACATCCTCAGCTGACCAAGGACACCTAAGTAAATTCAACCCTTTTCTGGGCATAAATTTGCTGAGAAGGCTGAGAGGTGGGGGATGACAGCAGAGCAACTCCTTACTTTCCAGGAGTGAAAATAAAGGTCATCACTATACCAACACAGGGGAAGCACTTAAGCTATGCCTTCCATCAACACCAGGACAATCCCATGTATTTTGTATGACTTGGCAATCTGGCAAGGTAAACACAAGAGGAAGCCACAGACCACCTTAGATTTTTTACCCTGAAATGACAGAACTTAAACACAGAGGAAATACTTGGTTTCTGCTGGCATTATGTAATTCCTTCGACAAAGAAAGGATGGTAAAGTAAGAAAGTCTCCTCAATAGCATTCAAGTACATATAAACAGACCCATACCATGCACAACTCACCACAGGAAAGAGGAGATTCTCACACAGAAAAATTACATGGTGTAACTCGAACTTGAGAGATGAAATACATGACAAACTCCAAACAAACCAATGTTTAGAACATGCCTGAAGACATTGAAAAGGCTGTGGGAAAGGAGGCTGCCAGTTTAAGCCAAAGACAGACATAGCTGTCAGGTAAAATTAAATAGTACAACACAAGGATTGCCCATTAAAGCCTTCTACCTCATTAAAAAACAGATATTTTATTCAGCACCACTTATTGAACAACATTTTTTGTAATATCAGAGAAATGCTACCAAGAGTGACACCACCAGGAGACAGTTGAAGACATCAGATACACAGCAAAGAGTAGTTTTTTAGATCCTTTCAATACCACATAACATCAATCTAGAATGTTTGATGCTCAGCATATGATGCTTAATGTTGGCATTCATTCCAATTCCAATGGACAGATAACTGACCAGTCACTGCAGGCTTAAATAGACATCATGATGAGGTTTATTTTTACCTGTAAATGTTGCCCAAAGCACCTGTCAGCACAACTATAGATTGAACGTAGAAGTGAAAATTGTCAATGAAAACAAGAAATTGAAGCTGCCTTTACACGTATTCCCTACCTCTTCCTTGAATGAAGGTTTTGCACATGTCAAGAAAGTTGCCTTGGACCAGGTGGTGCTTCAGTTAAAAGAAGTAAGAAGTAATCAGCAAGATTTGACAGGCTAGAGGCTGGGTAGGAGATCACATATCCACAAGAGTGTTATGAACTCAAAAGGTACAGAACTGATAGAGAATCTGTACAACACCCAAAGCAACACTCTGCCTTTCCATATAATGAAGCTAATGGATTCAAAAAAGAAACAAACACAAAACCCAGAACCCCCAAATCCCAATCTATAACAAAGGGGAAACAGCTGTTGAAATTAAGAATTTCACACCAACAAGTATAATTTAGAGCAAAGAATATAGAAGGCATTCACCAAATAAGCTCTTCGCCATAGTAACATTAATTTCATACCATACAAAATAGGTGAACACTGATTACTAACTACTGACAAAAAAATAAGGCCACATATTGAAAAAAAAAAAAAAAAAGAGTTTTCCATCTTATTTTCTCCCCTACCCTGTCCAGTTAGAGAGTACAAGTGATAGAGCAGCTTTGCTGGGCACCTGGCATCCTGCACCTACCACAACCTGAAGGCCCTTCAGCAGATGCAAGAATTTAGCTGTTCATCCTGAGAAGCTGCATGAATATTTTACACAAGCTTCAGTAAGAATACACATATCTATAAAAATATATATGTGTAAGTATTTCAGGCTTGGAAAGATACAGGCCAGATATAAGTACTCTGGGGTACACTAGTGGAGACAAATGGAAACTCTGCTAGTTTTATAAATAGAAATACAAAGTCCAGAAATGAACACAAACGCATTAAAAAATCAGGGCTATGAATGAGCAGAAGGACTTGAAGAAAGATTTTAGGTGACATTGCCAGCTGTGATGTAACAGGAGACTTTAGCTATGTAAATCCA